>VBVR01005934.1:0-11106 GCA_011638315.1 Tetramorium parvispinum
ATATTATATAATGGATTCTTGAAAAGTAGAGTTGAAATTATGTAAAACTTATGTGATATGTTTATTACAATTAAAATTATGATCTTGTGGGATTTTTTAAATTCTTGTGTAGTAAATTAGCTACAATGAGCATTTATTGTATAATTATAAAATCGTCAAAATAATGATAAATAAACCCCACTTTATTCGTTTCTTGTAGTTTTGTACTTACCCAGATAGGAACGCATGCAGAAAAATTTTAGCCTTATTTTAATTTTAAAATATAATGTATGATATATTGCGTAATAATTCTACATTAAAATTTTAAAATCAATCATGGTTCGAAATTTAATTATTGCAACATGTAGCAATCTTTAAAAAAATTGATGCCTAAAATGAATTTCTATATGGTTGTAACATTAGTGAGAATCATCTTAGCACAATTATTACTGAATACATTTCTACATAACTTTGCATCATTATTTTGTCAATATTTATAACTTATAATTGTAAAATTCTATTTCAGCAAAAGATACGCATTATACATAATCATCTTAAGGCAATTATTGCGAAATGTGGTGAATGGAAAGATACAATAATTGTGCATTTATCGCAAAAGTTTCCTATTTGGTGACTATACGTAATGATAAATGTAAACAGACAGCGCTATGTAAGAACAAGAAAAATTCGAAATCAAGATTCATTTTTTGTATATAAATACGTTTCATTCGGGAGCTAACGTTCTCTCGGTCAGTCGCATTTACGTATTCTCCAGTATACTTGACAGCAAAATATTCTGAAAATAAGTACTGTTACATTGTTTAGTGCTGATATTCATTTAAATAGTAGATTTTATTTTTTACCCTAAACGCCCAATGTAGCAATTATGCTACATTCAAAAAAACCATTTTCAGTTCTTAAATAAAAAAAAGTTTCAAAAAAAGTAATATTTATCATTTTCTATATCATATTAAAAGGGTAGAATTTTGTTCTAACGTTTAAGCGGTCTGGGAGGTAAAGGGTTAACTACTAATTCTAATACTTTCTCACATATTGGCAATATATTTTATGACGAGGTTTCCGTAGAACCGCTTGACCTGCGGGACTCGCCCAGATTTAATGATCTTATTCGAAAGTTTAGCTTGCGGAACTTCCAAAATTCGTCAACGAACTTACACTTATTCAATGCCAATAAGGGTGCCAGGCGCGGTATTTCGCGCCACATTATAGATGCTCACGTACTCTATGGCAACCGGCTATTTAATTCCTACTCGAGTTTAGATCTCAAGGCGCGACAGGAGACGGACGGGAGTGCTGCGTGTCACAGGAAAATCAATCACCAGAAATGAATAAAGAAAACATAACATTTAATAATCATCAATTGCCCGATGTCACATTTCTCATCCTCGCGTAGTGTTCGCGCTTGGCTCCTCGAAATCAACGCAAAATCTCTCCGAATTCTCAAGCGCAATTTGACGGCTGCAACTCTTCCGAGCGATACCAAATAGTCTTATAAGACTCCCGAAAAGCAATTTTTCGCGTGGCCGATGCGTGTCTCAACTGAGTTCCCGCGACGACGTCTATCCACTTCCCGCGCGGCGTGGCGGGCAAGATACAATTAATGCGAGACTTTAATTTATATACAAGATTTGACTGTCGGTGGCGATCCACGTTGGCGAGAGATCCCCCAAACGTTACTTCCCCGACGAGCCAAGGCAGGCGTGCCTCCTCGCGGTACGCGAGATCGTCTCCCGTTGGATAACCTTACTCTTGCGACGTATCAATCTACGTCCCTCAACACTGGACTCTCTCGGAGGACGCCGTACCTGGTCTTGTTACCTTAATCTCTCACACGTCGAAGTGGTGCCCTTACACGTCGTCCTCGCTGGGTCGTCGTCGAGCTCCCCGGGAGTTCTCTCTCCTTCGCTCTCTCACAATGTTCGTGGGACGACGAGGTGGGCTCCCGATATTACTCGCTCCTCACGTTAGCGCGATCCACACGACAGTGAGTCTCCCGGAGTCTCGCAGCGCTTCGTTAGGCCCTCCCTTCGCTCATGCCATCCGGCGTCGCGGATCTATCGTCGATAAGGGTAGTAGCTCTCGCTAACTCCTGCTCACCGGGCCGTGTTGCCGCTTGCCGCCTGCCAGGCGCTTACCCCGCAGCGGAATCTCCCCGGCTGGCCATGCCAGGGCCCAATCCATCTGGATGACGCTTTCTTGTCTTGGCGATAGGCTCGTCCCCCTCGCTCCGTGGTAGCGGAGGTCCTCGCCCTGTCAGGAGAGGCCTGTTCGGAGCGTTCCTCCTTAATTTTGGTCCTCCCGTGTCCGGATGTCTAGAATTAGAGCGGCATTCCTTTCGACTTCTGATTTCCCGATAGCGGGACCCCTCCGCTGTTCCTCGTCTTCGGCCCCTCCAAGTCCCGATCCTTTCTCCGCAGGTCCTCCGCGGTTCGGTCGACCTCCCCGACAATGTGCTACAGTTCTATGAACTTTTAAGACAGAGTTAGCTATTGAATATAACACGAAACATGGACTCGAATAATTAAGAAAATCGTGGACCACACACTCCGCGGCACCCACGACACGCAAAAGAAATACAACGAAATCAAACAAAAAAAAAGGAATCGCTCCTCTCTCGCCCAGGTAGGAACGAGTCAGATCCCCCGATGACCCCGCTCGATCAGGCAAGCTCTTGTGACGGACCCTGTCACGTCACAATTTATTGGCTTATATTCATTTACTTTCTTAGATTTTTCTATCTTAGGAATCGGTACTATTGTAAATATTTTCCATCCCTCCGGACATGTATCTTTACTTAATGAATCATTTACTATCTTCAATAATTCTTCCCCTATTAGGCAAAAGCATGCTTTTAATATATCACTAATTATTCCTTCATCCTTTCTTACGTGGCAGACCCATAACAATTCTTTCCAATTTATACATATCTATCAGTTCAAAATTCTGTATAATTTCTTTATTATCTATAACATAAATAGTCTTCTAACCTTTACTAATCTCCTTTCGTATGAACTTAATTATGTCATCAATACTCTATATATAATACAAATTAAACCTGTCCGCCAAACTACATTTCCCTATGTTTCGTAGTACCTCAAAATCTACATTATTTATTTCTTTTGCGCTCACTTTTTATCCTCTTATTACTTTTTTTACAGTTTTCCACAATCTTATAGGGTCATCTTTATTATTGTCTATCATGTTGTCATAATATTCTTTCTTTTTGCTCCTAATTAATTTAACAATTATATTTCTTTCAAGTTTAAGGGGGCATATACATTTATCAGTTTCAAAAAATCGATTTTTTGTATTATGTATTGTTCGACAGTTTTAACCTTCAAGAATATTGTCCTAAAACCGATTTTTGAAACTCCAATAGGTAAAGATGTTACAACGCGTTTTGTCGGGCACAGGCATGCGTTTGCCTTTTCTGAAACGTGCAGATAGAAATGTCGGATTCCCTTTTTTTATCGTATTTACAATATAATTTACTTTTGAGATTAAAATATAGATATTTTATAATAGATGGCGTTGTAAACATTATTGTTTGCCAACCTGTTTTCATTTATTTAGCCGTTTATTCATTTAGTTGGTGTCGGTTGCGTAATACTGATTATTGTTTTTGATAATTTTTTTGAGTACGTGTCATGATGAATAGGCGTAAAAGTTCTCGAGAGTCTCAGCAAGAGAATAAATTTCGAAAAGATTTTATGTGCAAGCGAAAAATGCCGCCCAATAGGTGACAAGCCAAGAGTGAAACCACAACGACCGAAAGTTTGACGAAGAAACTGCAAGAACTCAGCGACGTACTTGTGCCTAAAGTCGACAGTTTAAATTACAGAATTTGAACTTCAATTCGGTGTTTACTGACATTTCACAGCTTGTAAAATGTAAACAATCTGGCGGTAACTTTCGATTTCAAACGGCAAGCATGCGAAGGTTGAGCTTCAAGATCTTTGTGTTGTGTGAAGATTGCCACTAACAATTTGTCAGCCAACTGGAATTCTTTCGTGCCCGAAAATTGGTTCAATGTACGAAATTAATCGTCGATTTGCTTTTGCGATGCGATGTTTAGATCACGGATCAACCAGTAAACGCAAATTTTGTGGTTTAATGAACTTGCCTCCTCCCGTCAGAGTACTCACGACAAAATCCAAAAAATATTTACACAGCATCTAAGACGATCGCTGAAGTATCTATGCGGGACGCAGTTGAAGAAGAGCAGTTACGAACGAGCTTGGAAAAAGAAAAAGAAAATGTTACGGAATTAGCTGTTTCGGGAGATGGGACGTGGCAGAAGCGCGGATTTTCTTCTTCGTTCGGCGTTTCCAGTTTTATCGGCATGCATTCGAAAAAAATCATCAACGTAAAATCGTCTTATTGCAAACAATGTGAAGTGTGGGCAAAGAAGAATGGCACTGAAGAGTACGACGAGTGGAAGAAAGAATACGAAAACAACTGCTATCTCAATCATCAGGGTTTAACGGGAAAAATGGAAGTAGACGCCGTCGTAGAAATGTTCAAAAGATCGGAGGAACAGTACGACGTGAAATATACCGACAATATCAGCGACGGCGATTCGAAAACATATAAAGGTATTGTTGGATTCATGCTATACGGAGAAAAAGTGCAAATAAGGAAAAAAGAATGCATTGGCCATGTCCAGAAGCGAATGAGCGCGCGACTTCGGCAATTAAAAAAAATCACAAAGATATTGGAGGTAAAAATAAACTGACAGTGAAGATGATCGACAAACTCGCCCTCTACTATGGTCTTGCGATTCGAAGAAATTTTTATTCAGTAGAAAGAATATGGGATGCGATATAGGCCACCTATTACCATTACAACTCGTCAACGAAAAATCAGCAACACCAGTTTTGTCCCGAAGGCTCCGTTTCGTGATGCGAGTAGCAAAAATCAAAGGCTAACGGTACTTTGTACAAATACAAGCAAAGTTATAAAATTTTACCCGACGATGTTTTAAATGCAATCCGCCCTATATATGGAGATCTGTCCAACAATGATTTGCTGGAACTTTGCCTTGGCGGATTCACCCAAAATGTAAACGAAAGTTTGAACAATATGATCTATTGTATAGCACCAAAGATAATAAATAGTAACGCTGAAGTCATTCGAATTGCGACTTATATTGCTGTTTGTTTGTTCAACGAAGGCATGACATCTTTATTGCAAATAATGAAAACAATGGGAATAACAATTGATCGAAACGCGGCTCAATTTGCAGCAGAAAGCAACACTTGACGGTGTAACCAAGCGGACGTCCGGGCACAGCACGCGACGCGGGAGGCTCGTATTAGTCGCCGCCTCGTTAAAAACCAATTAATGGAGGCAAATCTTGAGCAGGAAAGTTCCTCGTATGGCCCAGGAATTGACGATGACGTGTAAGTAGAATAAATTCAATTTTAAAATAGAATAAAATTGTTCGAAAAATTTAAATGCGGTTTTCTCAAAACCATGTTTTTAAAGTTGGTTACAATGATAACTTGCAGGAGTGTGTCCTAGTTGCGCACAGAATAAATCGGACACAGCAGGTTGAATGAATCGGACACAGTAGAAAACGGACACACGATGGTTGTAATCGGACACAGTAGGAAACAGACACACAATAGTTGCAATCGGACACAATGTCGATCGGACACAGGTTGATCGGATACAGTATCGATCGGACACAGTGGCAATCGGACACACAAATGTATTTGTATAAATTCTCCATGGATCATAGGAGTTGAGGTGATTAAAAAATGAATGCGATAAGAAGTAATCTATGTAACCCTTTATTGAATTAATTGGCGGCAATTGTTCAGTTTAGTTACCTCACCACGAAAATCAATGAAATTAGGTTTTTTCGACGCGTTTTTGCACAAAAAGAAAGAATCTGGCAGAGGAAATTGTCGCTCTCGTCTGTGAAACGAGATATTAATCGTTAAAGTCGAAGTTTTAGGTTAGAAAATCTATCATAACGACGCAATGTAGCAAAGTGAGCATGCGCCGTGAATGCATGTAGCGATGTGAGCCTGTGCCGGGACAGAAAGCACGCAATATTTAAGTTGCAAACCTATGTGGAAGTAGTGAGATTGAATAAAACGCGTGGGCGGGGTGCAAGGAGAGAGCGAAGTACGTAAAGTTTATAACATAACTAGAGAGCTCCGCACTCAACAACATGGAAACGAACAGCGTGAACGTAGGTTTCCTTTTTAAAACCTATGTCCATGCTGTTCGTTTTCACATTGTTATAGGATTTTCGTGGTGAGGTAGCTAAACTGAACAATTACCGCCGATTAATTCAATAAAGGATTACATAGATTACTTCTTATCGCATTCATTTTTTAATCACCTCAATTCCTCTGATCTATGGAGAATTTACACAAATACGTTTATGTGTCCGATTGCCACTGTGTCCTATCGACACTGTATCCGATCGACACTTTTTTTTGTTAACGGAGGAGAAATGCTTTATGCATACCCACTACCGGTGTGCGATGGTGGTGGATTATGTGGGATTCCCGGGCTTGGGGCGAAGAGGGTTATTCCCTCAACTCCCGTGCAAGGCCCGGTATACCGCACTAAAACTCCTCCGAGTGTCCACCTGTGCGCCTTATGTGGGTGCCCCGGGAACTGCTTCTGCATTACTTCCAGGGCACTCACGCGCTTGTCAACCAAAATTGATCGACCCAACCTTCGACGGGCGGAGGTGACACCACCCCCTCCGCCGTCCATCCTGAGAGAGGCAAGCCTCTCTCCCTGGTGGAGAAAAAACAGGCACGGGAGGACCCCTCACGCATAATGTGAGCTATTGGGGGCCCCCACTGCACCTAACTTCCCCCTTCCACCAGGCACTTTACCCTCATCCTCCTGTGGATGAGGCCATTCTACCGTCGTGATCTTCGACGGTTCCATCTGCATTAAGGCGACTCCCGGCTGACGACCTACAGCCGGGGCCGCCCAGCACATGGTTACTGGGACCCCCACTGTCCGAACAAAACGGACAGCAGAGGACCTTCGCCTTACACTTCGCCGCTCTATCATTGTTGCCGCTACATCTGTAGCAACAACTCGAGCGGTCGGTCTCCGTTGAGCATCGTGCTCGAAAGTGGCCCACTCTCAGGCAACGATAACATCTCTGTGGACGGGTCTTTAACGCCTCCACCGAGGCCTTGACCCATCCCACCTTTATTGCTCCCTCGTTGGCCAATCTCCTGGCCGCTCCGATGGGACACGACAGCCATAGGGAGCAAACCCCGGTTGGAGAGCCCCTAACGCTGCCACTCCTTATCTCCGAACTGCGGCAGCCCGTATGGTCCGCCACCGCCAAGATGACTTCCTCTGCAGAAGTGGAATCTCCCAGTCCAGAGACCAGGAGATCCATTCTTTTAACTGGTCTCGTGACTCGAACTTCAATGGGACCAGTCAGCCGATTCAGACCCTCTGCCAGTCGGTCGGCCTTCATGTCCGCATTATTACCTGGAACCCTCAGGATGAGACTACTCACTTTAGACCTCTTCACCTCAAGATGCGAGATCTCGAGGTCTTCAAGTGAGATCTCCTTATGCGCTTGCCGAAATAATTCAGCGCATGTGGCCTCTCTTCCAGGTGGGGCCGTTAAAACCTGCCGCCGTGTTTGAAAGAGGAGGTCAATCTTTCTTTACCCTTTTCCTTTTTTTGGAATCGGGTATCTTCTTCGGAGCTGATATTCCCAAGTGTGCCACTCCCTTCTCAGGGCTATTCCACACTGGATGCGATGGACGACGAGCGACGAGCGATATCCAATGAGAACTTCGCTTTTTTAAACGACGCTTGGAAAGTAGAACTCTCATTGGATATCGCTCGTCGCTCGTCGCCTATCCAGTGTGGAATAATCCTCAGAAGGAACCCCCTTTGACATCTTCGCTCCTCGAGAGGGCGCCGCCTTTTTCGTGGTCTTTCGTCTAACCATATCCGACCAGCTAACGGTCTTCACCCCCGCAGCCGTCGTCCCATGCATAGCTCCAGACCTCGATATCCTGCTTTCCTGACAGTCTTGGTGTTGCAGATCTTTTCGCCCACCATCTATCCGGAGGCCGAGTTGAGGCACAAGTTCACCCAGCTTCCCGTCTATAACATCCTCCAGAGTCTTCAATAGATCCGGAGGGATCTCCGAGCAGGCAGGCGCCGTGACGTCCACGTCCACCATTTCCATCTCAACGGTCGACTCGGTGCACAGTGGGCCAGGAAACTGAAAAAATTGGCCAAAATACTAGAAATGTTCCAATTATTATGAAATATGATAGTACAAGGTTTTTGGGGTTGCTGAATTCGAATCCGTACTCAAAATTCAGAAATTCAAAATAGCGGGTCCAATATGGCGGACGAAATTGCTAAAAATGCTCCGATTGTGTAACAATTTGATACTAAAAGATTTTCGAGGTTGCTGAATTCGAATCCGTACTCAAAATTCAAAAATTCAAAATGGCGGATCCAATATAGTACCTATACAATAAAAAAATATAATTATGTAATTAAAACTCCTGCAGTTTGCAAAGTCCTACAAAATCTGTAGTTTCCGGGGTCTACCACGAGGAGGTTACAGTGCGATTTCAGACCCCTTAATTACCGTATCGGTAATTCGGGGTGCTTTATTAAAATGAATCCCCTCGCCTCTCATTGTATTCGAGGTGCTTTGTTAAAGTTAGTCCTCTCGCCTCTTACTGTATTCGGGGTGCTTTCTGAGTGAGTCCCCTCGCCTCTCACGTTATTTAAGAAAACCTTCAGAAATCAATGATCTGAAATTAATCTTCGTCCGATAGTTCTACGTCGCTGAACAAGAATGTTTCTTCAAGACCAGACGAGTCCTCATCGTTGGCCTCGTCCTCAACGTGATAGCTTGAAATTGTATTTGCTTCAGGTATCGCGAATAATTCTGTCACTTCAGAAGGAAAGGACAGTCTCGTTCTCTTTTGAATTCTTCTCTGAAGACCCACTGTCGATATAATTGGATCCGAGATGTCCATCGCTCTATAGAAAATGTCTTCTAAATTTGATTTACGACTGTGATTTCTGCTATGACGTTCCCTGTACTTTTTATAATCCTTATTTCTGGCCTCCGATGCCTCCTCACCAAGCATTCCCACAGAAAGCATAAAAAAGTTTATGATTTCAGGAGCATGGATTAGGATTATATGCAGTGTCGAAGGTATAGGATACCAAGAGTAGTGAGCGTCATAAATTTGAGCTGTAGATGTGCACAGTGTGTCAAAACGAACAGGATTAATTGGAAATTCGCAGGAAAGGGCAATTAAAATTATCTTGAAGTTACGCACTAACTAATGGTCCAACCCAAGATAATTGGCAAAAGAAGAATGTTCAGAAGCTCGACGTGCCGTGTTTCCATCATTGGTAGTGCCACTACCTCCTGCTTTTGGTTTGTCTACTCTTAATTCTAACTTTTCCCAAAGAATCGTCTGAATTTCTTGTTTTCGTCTTGTAAATTCAGCTTTGTCACTTTTATTTCTCATCTGCCACTTTTTTATGTTAATTCGGTATGCTATATGCAGACAACAATCGAGAAGTCATATCCAAGTATGCAGAGGGCTAATTCCATATTGGAGTGAATTTGGATCAGGTAAAAATAAATCTTTTAACCGATTGGAAAGGTCGTTGAATTTGTTCGGCGTTGCGTGACATATTGGGCAAGTCTGCATCGATTTGGTTCCCGTAATGGTATTGAGAATTTTTCCGTCTATTAGAGTTAAATGTAACGAAAAATGTACCTATATACGATAATCATTCAAACTAATTTCAAAAATCCTTAGTTGATTTATCTGATCTTCTATCAGTTGCTTCTGTCTCATGATCACATCGCTGGATTCTTTGACATATTCTAACTTCAGTGGGCGACAAAACCTGGCAGACTGTGTCGATCGATTATTCCAGAATATGTCAGTAGAAGATGATAATCGCAAAGGAATGAGAGTAGTAACGAACAAATTCTCATCATTAACAGCTTCTGCTTGTTCATTTTGATATCGCTGTTTATAAGCTGAATGACCAGTACTCCCATCAAATCCCCAGGAACAAATAAAAACGACATCAAGATCAGTATTGTTCATACTTTGATGTATAACTTCTTCTTGCAAGTTCACGATTCGCTGTACAGTATGATTAAGTAGTGATTGAAGAGGAACTTTAGCTATAGTTTCGCTGATCATAACTACTTCTTTCGGTGGTCTGCACTGTGCATTAGCTCCTCGAACGTCATTATACGGTGGCCAAATGTCTGCTCCGCATAACCTTGCTTCTAAACGCATATTTATGTAAACATTTTTTGTCAATAAATTGTCCAATAAGAAAGATAAAGCTTCGTTTGGAGTTTTCTTCTTTATAGACGTCGATGTGTCCAGCAACTTTCTAACTTTACTTGGACGATGTGGACTTTTGGACAGTTCTTTCAGAACTGCATGCAAATCTTTCTCTCCAGATTTTCGTGCTGCATGTTTACAAGCCAATATAATCCTGTTCGGATCATGTTCGTTCTGTGTACTTATCTTCGCAATCTCTCGACGCTGAGATTGTTCAGATTTTTTCTGAAATTCGAGAGGTCGTCGACCAGCACTCGGTTTACAAACGAGATTTTCAAAATCGTTTTCAATGCGTAATTCTGGAAGATGAAATTCAGAATTTAGCCAGGCTGAGTTTTTCAATTCAAAAATATCAGCCTTTCTGCTAGCCACATTGAATTTTTCATTGCGTTTGGTTCTCAAAGATGACACACAGGCCTTTAACCGATCTAAATTATCTTTTCTCAAATTTCTTTAATCAATTTTTAGCTTTGTCAAAATGTAATCAACGCCCAAATGTCTTTCAGAATCACTGGGAATTTGGTCAAGAACTTCCCTTTTTGTTAGTTTCGACATATTATTTATTTTGAAAACAAACCGCGTGCTTTACCGATGTATTTTACGAATTCCTATAAGATATTCGTGAAAGCGCAAAAAAGTTGCCGACTGAACTTCAAGTAGGGGAGAGTCCGGCAGTACCGTCACCTTAAGGTTTATGTAGGATAAAATAAAAATCCCCCAGGTTATATGTTAAGTGTCAGCTGAAATTTGT
>VBVR01005935.1:0-11106 GCA_011638315.1 Tetramorium parvispinum
AAAAAAAGAGAGCATTTCGTATTCTAATTCTGTCGTCACTAATAGCAAACTCCAAATATAATTTGTGCATTTAGATTATTGTAAATTAACATTTTAAACGAAACTTTGTTGACGATATAACTTGATAGTGTCATATTGTTCGTGTATCCGTTTATGCCGTGAAGACGTCTATGCATAGAAGGATAAATAAGTAGTGTGAATTCGAGAACGCGATTTAAAGCTTTGACTTGCGAAATAAGAGATTTTATTTTTGAAGGCATTTTTTTCAATATCGTTCTTAACGGAATTGCCAACCCTGGTAATTGCGACGCGTCTTACAACGCGCGAAAATATGTTGATCGAAGGTAATATAAAGAGTAATTTTAGAGACGTCGCAATTACGAGACACGCGGGAGATACTATGCGCGTATAACGACTCTTAAACTAAGGAAGGTAAACGTTCCTAATTTTTATTTAGCTTCGGTGGAATCTGTTGGTTTTTATGAGCCTCGGTAAATACATGGGGCAACCGAGTGGTACGTCTAATGGTACTGTCAATATATTTTTTACGATCTACGCCTACGCTCGCGCATTTATGAGTACCAACGAGCAGTACTTGGACTCGGGGATGACGTAGATTAAGATAAAATATTACTTACAAGCTTTGAACCCGTATATAATAGAGCCAGTCTTCCGTTTGCAGCCTCAAGCATCCGTCTAGCCGGGTGCAAGCGGATCATTGCTTCCGTTTCCCGTCAGATTGCATCGGGGTGGGGCTAGCATCGATCGCAAACCCTTGTGTGCGCCCCACAGTTTCCACCCTTGCTCTCAGACGCGCAGCAGCCACGGGGACTCCAACCACGTAGCAAAACATTCTTTCTCCCTCAAATAACAACTACAGACCTTGTCCTTGGGTCACGCATTACATTAAATTAAATCACAAAGCACGTGCGTCCTGTAATAGTCCATTTCCTTTAAGCTATAGCTTCGACAAGAAAATAACAAAAATATTTTTAAAAATCATTTCTACGTGATATTATATTGACATAAAGAATTAAGAAAAATTACTGTTTTTAAAAATATATAATTAAAATAGAGATATTTATATAACATTAAATGTGCAATGGGAGTAAATTAGAAAGAGTGATGAAATTTTTATATTATTTTCTATCATACGTTTATTTATATTTAACAGTTATTGAGAAAGATTTATTATTTTGTGATAGAATATTTAGAAAAAGTACATTTAATTTTCTTGATAATTTAAGTTTTGCTTTTTCCGTTGTTGTATACGAATGATGTTACATTTTCTGTATATCGTTGTTAATCGTCGTCACAACAACAGAAATGTATAATAATACTTTCAGAAAGATGATAGTTGGAAAATTGCGACAGTTGAGTAAAAGGGTTATTCAGAGAATTGTCAGCGTCTCTCTTTTGCTGCACGCTACACTGCAGTAAATGGCATCATATCACGACAAAAATAGTCAGTCTAAAAAAGTAAGGCATAACAAGTAATGCAGCTAAAGCAGGTCGCGGTTGTTTGTCAGTTGCTAATCTTTCTGCGAAAATTTGTTCTAACCGGCACTAAGATTCCGATGCAACTATCATATTCGACGCAAACAATACAATCGTCTCTTAACGTCTTATTAACATATCACTAGTTGCTAGACGGAAAAATTGCGCATAATGTGAATTTAACATTGAATAAAGATTGTGTGGTCCATTGTTTCATCTAAGCAAATGGGAGTCGGGGAAGATAAAGCTTCGAGAAACATAATAAATAATTGCTTCTTATCGAATAGCTATCGAAGATAATCAACATGTTACTCGGATGGACACATACACGTTTGTTCATAGGTCCAGATTAGGCTCGTAATTTTCATCGTGAGAGCTTAGTTATATGTAGTAGGTAAGTGGTGCGAATCACTGGTCGATAAATACGTCGTCCATGCTTACGGTCGCCGTAATAAAGTGGGTGCTATCGCCGTGGTACGCTTCGTTGACCGGTAACACCGTCCAGGAGGCCGAGACAGTCCAACACGCCGGTCGTGTCCGGTGTACACACGTACACATACCTATATGTTACACGTATACATGCATGACGGGATCTTCATTCAATATTTAACCGGTGCGCGCGGCGATGCTCTCGAGCGAGACGAGAAGAGCCAGGTTTTCTCCATACGTCGCATCTTGTCCGTGATTTACGTTCGCGTTCCAAGCCCTTTCCTATCCGCACCGCTCCTGGTCCGGCAATGGACTGCCGGGGGTATAAATTATCCCGCGGACTAATTAACATTGTTGCCGATATCGCGTGAACGCCTTCGCGGTAACGCGAGAGGATACGAAGATTAATCGCGTGCCTTTGCGATTCGGCGCACCGTGTCAAAGACGTTCCCTCGCAGAGGCGCGTCCCGGATCGCTCGGGGATGTATTCGCGCGGCGGAGTGCACCCGGAATCGCATATCACACGTCAATCCAGATAGGCATTGATTTATCGTATGCGCGTGTAATAGAGATTATTTATTATTTTACGCGCTTCTCTCTCTCTCTCGCTCGTAGCGTCACCCTAGGACGTTCAGTCTCGTATCGCGGTTCATAATTGATGACTATATCATATATTGCGATGGAATGTGCCTTCTACTTTCGCACATCTTATTGTTAGATCATTGCGTGAAGATAACAATAAACCGAATAAAGGTAATGAATTATTCATAACAATGGAAAAATTTAAAAAAGCGATCTAGCGGTCAAATGTGGACATTTGACTTTTCCTCTTTCCCGAATTTCTCTTTTCTCTTCGCACTCTTGCCACATGGTGGACGCTAATGAAATATGAATCGTACGTAGTACGCAATGGATGTAACCGCACCAATCACGGGTTAAGTGCTTCTCACAGAAGCGCCGTTCGTAATACTCATGATGACATGATATTTCATTGTTGCGCTTGAGTACTCGTTGCGTAATTATCCACGTTCACGTCTGTTCGTATCTTTCTTTGACGTTGCGCGGTGATCGTGCATACCCGCTATCGCGGCTACTTATATGGCCGTGTATTGACAATTGGCGACTTCTCGTTACCGAGACTACCATAGGCTACAAACGACCGTTTCTTTAGCGAGTTTTGTGCAAACAGAATCATATGATCGATACACGTATCGTACAATTACATATGCACATCTCTTATCCGTAATTCAACCGTTATGGTAATTCAGGCCGACGCGTGACGTACAGCGGAGCACGACGCAACGCGAGATACGCGCGTCGATTTCACGTATCAAGAGAAAGAAAATGAGTTATGGCGTACATGACACATGTGCGTACGAATATGTATATATAGTCGAGGCACGGAGAAAAGAGTAATTATTATTGGTTGCCGAGGCAGTTAGCACGGCCCGTTGCGTCGATCGACTCATTTTAACCGCGGTCTAGCTAGTCAGCGCCCGGTTGTTCCGAGTTTCTCTAATAGGTTTGGATCTCATTGTAATAAAGTATCTAACGGTCGCGCCATGGGAAACGAGAGTAAAATTTACGAGGGAGGGGAAAGCACTGGTTCGCTGTCGCTGTTAATAATTTGATTAAACTAAACTAAACACGCTTCCGATTCGCGCTTCGAGAAAAGGAGAGAATGGGAGAGAGGGAGTGAAGGGATAACCGGCTGCCGCGCTTGTTGTCGTTTTGGCTGTTTTGCGCGGCACAATCAACAGCTTCGCTCTGTTCTATTACTCGCTCTCGATTTATTCCTCGCGCGCATTTTTCCAGTCGCGACGCGCGAGGAAAGGCACACGACCAGGCACACTCGAGGGAACTTTCCCTCTTGATGGCACAAGAGCGGCCGAGACGGAGGAGACACGCGCAACTCCGAATGAGAGCTGCTCACGCTGCTCGAAAGATTAGCCCGACTCCGCTCCCACGCCTCATCTTGCTATCGCATCATCGCAGAGAGATTCGATCTCCAACCGGGCTCTCGCAGGCCCTCCTCTTGCAGAGAACGATATAAAACCAGCTCCGGCCGCTGTCGATCTGCTCGCGCGCGGCTATTTTTGCCCGCCGCAAAAACATGCAAACTCCGCTAGGCCAAGATTTACTAGGGAACGGATATTCGTCTGCAACTTTCGCGTGCTTACGTGGAAGTCTGAAGATTGGATCGCGGAACCTTGACAGTGACGTGATCATCTATTTCGCTGAATCTGCGAAATTGATCATCACGTCAGTGTCAAGGTTCTGCTAAATCATACGTAAAAGTAGTTAATTAAAAGTTAATTCTGGAAACTAGTTTGCAATAGAGATGAAAGTTGTGAGAAGATTCCTTAGAAATATGTATTAATTACTTTGTACTTGTATTCGTTTATGACCAATCATTTTTAAAAAATTTAGAATAGGTATCTTTGAGGAACTGCATATCTTGTATATCTTGTTTGAGACATTAAAAAGAAGATTCGATAATATATTTAAACGATTATTATATGTTAAATGTATTTTTCAACGATATAATATCGTCACAAATATTTACATCTGTGCATCAGACTTTGTTTTTCTTCTTTTCTTATTATACTTGCGAGGGATTTGATCTCATCTCCTAGTTATCTCATATCTTGTACATTAATACGAATAGGGGAGTACTTTAGCTGGAGCACTTTATATTTGCGTTTCACGCGCGCGATGACTCACGTCCTCGGAAGCGGCACATCGCCGTATTTCAGAGAGCAGGAAACCGAGGGGCCTAGCGCATTATGAAATCGGAGATATTACGGGAGGAAGTTGTATTCCCGGTGGTATTATGGGCGCACGCTTCGCGTAGCCGCGGCGTAAAATGTCATCGTTATGCGCCGCTTAGGGTTGATATTAGCCAACGGCGACACCATCGTTGTCGTCGTAATTTCTCATCGATATTTATTATAAGCCTATTGTTTTACGCTAGTCGAACGATTGCTCTGCCGATACAGTTGCACCTAGGCATACTGTAATAACTAACCGATCTAACAGATTGTTATGAAAGCGATCGAGTGACCGGTCGCGCTGTATCGTTTAGTTTGCCTTCAAGCTGACGCAATTCTTATCGCGCAGAATCGAGAGATTTTTTCCAACATCGATTATGTAAATTAATCAGTCGCGAAACGCGAATGTAAGTATGTAATGTGTGGGAAACGCTCTGCCACCGATTCGCTAGATTTACAATCCAGAGGTACGTTGATAGACGTAACGACAATGGAGAATGCGAGAGCGATTAACGTACCTGAATATTTAACTGTTTTTAATTGTTTTTATGTTAATATTTCTTGAGAAACAACAACTAATATTCTCTCATTTATTCTCGTTGTAGGTGATACCGGCAGATCGTCGGCCGCCGGAGAAAGAAGAGACGTGGAGCCTGGCTTCTGATCAACAGGATTCGTGCGTCTGTTTTGACAGTGCCGTCGATTCCAAGGTGAAAGACGCGTCCAATTGCGAGAAGACGCAATTGAAACCGCTTGCGGAAGTGATCGCCGCGGATGCAAGCGATAACGCGGACAACGCTTTGCCACGCAGCCAGGAGACCAGGAAGAGTAAGACCAAGAAAGTGAAGAGCTACCTGAAGAAGTGCAAGGGCGCGCTGTCGAAAGGTGATGAGAGCGTCACGGAGAAGAGACGCCAGGAGAACTGCACTTCGTGGTACTTGGAGGACGTTCCAACCTGCGCGAGTCAGCAGGAGGATCGTGACGAACCTCCGGAGAAGTACACGGAATTCCCCGAAGAGAGACTCGAGGGGGAGGCCCGCGATGCGAAGCCCGTCCAAGATCCCGCGCCTGAAACGCTCGAGGAGAACTTCTCGAGGGGCGAGAACCTTGAGGAGAGTCCGCATGAGGCTCTCACCAGGCTATTGGAAGAGGATCGTCGGGCTGATCTTAGCAGAAGCAGGCCGTCTTTATACGAGGACGCCACAGAACACGCGAATCCGGAGCAGCCCATCTCAGACGAGAAAACCACCATTAAAGAACCTGAGCTTTTCCGTGATGAAGAAAAAAAAGACGCGGCGGTCTCACTCGAGACCGTGACGACGGAAGATACGAACCTGAACAAGTGCGACTCGAGCGACACATTGATAGCAGAAGTTCCGGAGGCAACTGAGAACACGGATCTCAACTCGGAATTGACAAATATTGTGAAAGAAGAGGAAAACGCGTCGAAAGAGTCTGCAGACGAAGAGTTGCTGGTTCCTGCATACTGCGGGGTAAGTGTTTGAACATTAATACTTTCAAGAATCAGCTATTTACATAAAATAATATCCTAAAGTAGTAAAATTTTAGTTTTAACATCCGTTTTTGATATAACTAAAAGTTTGATCCCTACACTTAAACAATATAACGCTGAGTTTCTAAAGAATCGTTCATAAGTGCTGTTAGATTTTATCCGATAAAGTGTAAAGGAATGAATCGGACATCGTGTTTCGCGAGAGAACGATCGTCGGTATAAATCATGACGAAGAAAAATAAAGCGCCGTAAATCAAAACGAAGGAAAACGCAAGTACGCCGTATTTCTTCCTATCCGTGGAAATTACGTTTTAATCATTGCTAGTAGCGCATTAAGAGCAAGAACATAAATTACGAACGGGGAAGCCTTCCTTTGCCCATACGCGGTATATGTGTTGCAATTCGCTTTACTGCCTTGCGCGCGGTAACCATAGTTGTGGTTTGTATTCAAATGGACACTGTACGCTTCTTTTAACGTGTATATATACGTGTTCTTTGACGGCACCGCTAGTGTCGACGTGAGATTACGGTCATCGAACGTATACGGTATATTGAATATCGGTATGGGAAGATTTAATATTATTTGCAATTAAACGTTCTGTCGTTTATTATAAATATTCATGCTGATGATAATCATATGGCAACCGCAATATAGGAAAATTTATTAGCGAGAAACATTTACTGCCACACAAATATTGTTTCGAGATGGCTGCACGTTAGTCGCATTATATTTTGTGTCCAAGCTTTAATGCTCATTTCATAATTCTTTTTTTTTCTATCTCTTTTGTCATTTGTTATTCTTTTTATCTTCTTGTATTAAATTCTTTCTTCCCCTGCATTTAGATTTTTAACTATCATTATTGTAAATGTTACCCGATCCCGTGGTATCGATTTTATTCAGTCGATTGCCATGTGCCATGTGGAATTTAGTGTGGGCGTATCGATAAGAATTCGTCGCTTTTAATTGCATCTTGCCGTGGTGACAATTCGCGCAAGGAAATATGACTCAGCGAATATATCTGATACAGAATGTTATTTCGCCTAACACTTATGACATCCTGATTGAAAGTTTAAGCATCTCAACTTTCTCTGCACGACCTCGTCCAGAGACATGCCCTCGCGCCACTTGACTTATTCGCATTCATGCACATCGCATGGAACTGAAGTCACTTGTCTAATCCGTATTAATGCAGTCTATATAAAATATTCATTTATTCATTAGCATTTTTATTATAGTATTTTTGATAAAATCTAATAAAACATATTAATACGTATTTGAACACTAAACAATTGAGTTATTCAGTATTTGTATTCACATTTTCTTTCTATAGACAATTATCATATTTGCACGATATAAAAATAAGAAAACAATGATAATATTAGGGATCCTTTATTTGGGATTCATCTTTTTATACTTATTTCTGTGAGATTGAAATAATATCACGGTTTCATAAAAAAATAATATTAATAAGTGTTTTTTTATTAAGTGCTTTAAGACAATTCTCTCAAGTCTATATTTATAAATTTACATAAATATACAGATAATTTAAATTATATATGATATAAAAACCACTTAAATATAATAATAAGAAAAAAATATCAAAGTTTAATTAAAGAGTGATATATTTCACGTATTTATATTTAAAAAAATGTATGCTAAATATAAGCAAGTGTAAACATGCCTTCTATTATAAAAATCTGTATATCAGAGATATGATTACTGGTTCAATGGTATATCGTATGTTTTAGACAACATGCCATTCGTATAATTGGCGATTGTACGATCGTCCGAATCGTAATCGGCAATTTTTATCAGAAAGATCGCGAGTAGGGAAGCGTAGACTCTCTCACCCAGATACCTACATACGACCTCCTCGTCGCGAAACGGAACAGTTGGACTTCTCGGTTGCACGGGTTAGCTTAGGTTCGCCGAGGTGCTTGTTAGGGCGGACCGGGCGAGCCGGAGGTGTGTATGGGAATTGCGGGTCGTGCTCATTAATTATATCGGACGTGATCTATCTGGACCACGGCTGTGGTTGCACGGTCGCTGGAGAGTCACCACGTGCACTCCAATGCGGGCGTCGTGCATCGGCGGCCACGCCGTTTTGCTGGAGTCTTTCGAGAGGCAGAATTGTAACAAGTCTAACTAGTACCCCTGGTTAATCTACCTTTTACATTACCTGATCCGGTAATGTTGTTTTCTGTTTTGCACTCTTCCTGTACATTGTGCCCTTAGCAGCCACTAAGTTCGTTAATCCCTCGATTTTGCTAAATGTATCAGGCTTATATATACATATGTATATATGTAAGACTAGTCAGTATAGAATATCATAAAGGTGAATAAACTTTAAAATAAGCCTCGAATTGAATTCAAGGCTTGTTGTTCCCAACAATACGATAGACAATACCTACATCTCTTACAGATTAAAATTAAATTTTTTTCTTTATACGCACAGTAACAACTCTTCTTATGCTGCCTAAAGACAAATTGTATATTCGAGAAATGGAGCGTATTATATACATATATTCTTTTGTCTAAAAATAATGAAAGGACTGCTGTAAAATTTTATTAATTTTACGGCGTATAACTGTATACGTAACAGTTAGATTTTCACACACGATTCCGTACATTCGAAATCGATCGTCCGACTACAATTCAGAGTAATCAGTAATAATCTACATATAGCGGGACCCGGCTTTACTAGCGGGTGAGCTGACGCGCCTCGCGGAAGTCCCATGGGTGCGTGCGAGTTCATTCCACTTGTCTCTAGACAAGCGACAGCGAAGTCTCGAGGCGGTGTATAGCGGAGCTCCGCGAGTGAGTACCAAGTAGTATCCGCGCGGTGGTTGCGTTTACACCGGTATTAGCGCGTCGCGTCCACGAATGCGCAGCGTACGCATGCATGCATGCACATATGCACGCACGCGGCGCGGCGCGACGTGCGTACGCACACGTACATTACGGGGTGGAGTAAATCTGGCCAGTCGACCGGTGCCGATCGCCGCTGAAACGCTACCCGATCATCAGTCGTGAAAGTGTAGCCGCGGAAAATGATTACCCGCGCGCCGCACTAGTTGCGCACACGTACATTACGGGGTGGAGTAAATCTGGTCAGTCGACCGGTGCCGATCGCCGCTGAAACGCTACCCGATCATCAGTCGTGAAAGTGTAGCCGCGGAAAATGATTACCCGCGCGCCGCACTAGTTGTGCTCGTTGCGCACACCCGCTTTCCTCCGTCTTTTTGCCGATTCCTCACTCCGTTACTCTCCCTTCGCTCCCTCTCTTTCATTCTGTTCCTCTCACGAGCGAGCCTCTCTTCTGAAACACATCTATACGGAGTGTCTCGACATTCGCGATATTGTATATGTCCTGACGACGATTCCTCAAGTGTATTGGGAATGAAAATGTCATTTTAAAAGTTGATGAGAGATTTCATTACAACTTTTTTCTATATTAAGTATTTTGTTAAGCAAACTACCGGAATTTGCAAGATTTTTTTAATTCATTGCTACTTGCGCACACTTGAAATTTAATCACTAGTATTCTTTAAGTTTCAATGGTTTTTGAGGATTTGAAAATCGTGTCTTTACATCGAGGAAGCTATTTTTTTCAGTTTGATGTCTGGATGTTATTAATCTATGCAATAGTAAGTTTGGAACACCCCGTATATCTGTGCCCCATTACCTTCACATCGGATTATAGATTAAACCGCACCTCCAGCGTAGACGCACGGAAAACGATAAGCAGAGAATACGGCGCGGGATTTATTGTAATTGGCGGTAATGACGGTTTTATGCCGCCGCCGCCGCCGCCGCCGCCGCCGCCAACCACTATACTCTTCTCGGCTGTACTCTTCGTCAATATGTACGGTCGTAAGTCAAGAAAACCGATTGCAAACGCATATGCTTGCATTCATATGTGATAGACTTTAAAGTTAGAAAAGGTTGTTACTTTTCGTGCATTGTTGTTGATGAATCTAACAAAACTACATAATTTGAAGGACAATAAAGATTACTTTATCAATTATTTTTAAATAGTATAGTTTTTTGAACCAACGCTTTGTGAATTAATAAACGAGATATGATTTTTTTGTCATAATGAGAGGTAAAGAATATATTATTTTTATAGGAAACTTAAATTATTATTTTGCAAATTAAATTACTCAGCAATCATGTCATTTAGAAGATATTTAATTTTAATGCCAATGGTTTTCGAATAAGTATTTATTATATGAAAATCAACTTCTCTCTCTCTCTTTCTCTCTCTTTCTTGTTTTTTTACCCGTGATTGAAGGGATAATTTGGCATTTTTAGAGTATCCTGATAAATTTCTGATAAATCTCATTGAACCTGCTTTGTGAAACAAAACATGATATGGAAATTTATTTTCAACTGACGTTTTCTCGAAGTTTTGCATAATTGTAACAGCTGCAAAAATTCGCAGTATTTCTTTTTTTGGTCGCGCGAATAACATGTATTTTTACAAAAGTTTTTTTGCGTTTCGAAAACGATGATAAGGATCGTAAAGATTTGTTTACATGATATTTTGTCAAGAGGATAACGCGAAACCGATATTTCCGGTTTATTGGGTTTCTTTTCGTGTTCTTCAATTTTGCGTCGCTTTCTTCGGCATGGCATTTGTGTTCATCTGTGAAAGATGAATCGTTCTCTTGCAGAAGAATAAGGATGAGGATGAGAAGAAGGAAAAGAAAAAAAGTATTGTAACACGTAGTGCATCCTTCTTTGTCATCTCAAGATTCTTCTCACGCTGGTCTTTTTTTATTAAACTTAACCTCTGACCTCATATTATGATTCTTTTTCTCTTCGCTCGATATCTCGCAATATCTGATGTCACAATTTCCGATGTTGGATTTTATAATGATCAATCGTATATA
>VBVR01005936.1:0-11103 GCA_011638315.1 Tetramorium parvispinum
GTTTGACCGGCCGTATCGTCCCCCCCTCCCCCCCTCTTGTTGCTCTCAATCTCTCTTTATTCTTTCTTTACTTCGTAAAAGGCGCTCTCCCTCTCTCTTCCTCGCGGGCGTAACTCTCAATTGCGTTAAACGCGCACCCCTCGTGATTCTCGCAGCTTTCGTTTCGTTTCGCTTTCGTAAAACCCCGATCTCGGGCGGGAGAGAATTAGGGCATCTCGATCTCTAGCATTCTCACGGCCGGATGTGAAGCCGATCGCGAGGGGTGCCTGCGTCGCAAGGGTGTTTCGGGGATTCCCTTTTTGCCGATGTATTTCAACCACGGATCAAGTGTTCTGTGGGCGAATTGAACGGTTCGTCTACGGGCACGAAATTTGGTTCGTTTCTTCGCAAAATGATTTCAGCCGAATTCCAAGTTTAGCTCAAGCTGACTTTACGTCAAACAGATCAATGAAATTTCTTTTTGAAAATGTACAATTTTGCGTGCGTGCGTGTGTCCAGGTGTCTCCTGATGTGTACTTGTACGTGTGTGTACGTGTGTATGTGTGTGTGTCCCAGCGTAGACTTCATGCTTACTCCTGATCGAATGAGCACATGGATGACGGGATCGATCGTAACCTTCGCAGAAACGTGATCGTGACTATCGGGGCTAAAGAACGTCGATTCGTGCACGTCTCTGAATCGTGATAGCAAACGAGCTCATTCATTGTCATTCGTGACCGGGGGATTATTCTACATTTCGTTTCGACAAGTCAATCTTCTGAATGGAAAAAGAAATCCTAAAACACTGTCGCGAATCTGAATAATTCCTGAATAAAGCTCGCGGTTGAAAATTAACAATTGTAAACCCGCGACATTTTCAACGGCAAAACAATTTCCATTATTCTTACTCTAACACGCGCGACACATGTGATCGTTTTATTAATATTCTCGTTTTGTGAATTGCGGTTTCGAGTGATAACCGCTCAACGTTTGTCGCACATTAAAAATAAAAAGAGGGAAAAAAAGAGAATGAAAAGAGATACGACCGTCATTTTGTGTCATCAGCGGTGTTGTGTTATTAGAGTTACGTTTCATCGACGCGTTAATTCGGCGCGCTCGCGTTGTGAATGAATGCTGGCCGGCCGAAATAAACGGATCCGATTAATATCATTGTTATTGAAACCGGAAACCAGCGCGCTACTTATCGGCAAACCGATACAATCGTCATATCGCGTTTTGCCGCAATCTCGAGCGGTTTTGCTTGAAATACATCGACAATCGTACATCATCCTCGGCGGACTGACGCGTCTTCCATGCTGCAGAAAACGTAATCACTTCGCGTTATAGGAAAATTCATTTGGCAAGCCGTCGGTGACGAGAGAAAAGGTCATGCCGAGGTACGTCAAAAAAAATGTGACATGCTTTTTATTCTCTCGTCAATATTAACAAAAAATATTCTGCTATTCTTGCTGTTAACATGTTGAGACCTGTCATAAATAATTTTATTTATGCAGTAAATAAAATTAATGACTTATGAATGTACAGACAGGTACTATGTATTTATAGTACCTGTTTTGTCTCTATTCTGTTCTATTGTACTCTATATTATACATGTATATTATACATTTATTTATATATGTACAGCAATATAATACATACATAAATAAATGTATTATATATATATATATATATACATATCTGTATAAATCTTTGATCTTTCAATAAAAAAGGAGAATGTTACACAAATACAGAGGTATGTTCCACGCGTCGGAATTTCCACGTAGTAGAAATGATAAACTCGGTAAACAGCAATTATGGTTATGAGCGTTAAAAATTAATGAAAACGCGGAAACCAATTAACAGCGAGCGCGGCGAGTGCGTTAGGATCAATTCGGTTTTCTCATAGGTCACGGTAATTATTCAATACGCCATTTGCTGCGTTACATCATTCAGCGGGCCGTCATTAACTTAATTATTTGCCGTTGCCGATAAACATGCGCTCGCCGCAATTTTCGTGGACCGATCCCTTTCGAGGCAGGGGATATATCGCTTTTTGCAGAATGGAAGAGCGCTCGTCGTTCTTCTACGGAAAGATGCACGAAAGAAAATTTTTATTCCTCTCTCTCCTCTTCCTGAACTCTTTTACGTGGGTGGCATTGTCTGCGATCTGTCTTAATGTCTTTCACTCAATTCCGATTAGAATAATTGCAATTAATTTAGTATTTATCACGCTAGGATTTTATCTTGCTGACAAACTCAGCTCGTGATAAATGTTTTTGTGCAAATTTTTAATGAAAAATAAAAAGTCTTGTTGCCTTTTGTTTCAAAAGTACTCGATGCAAATTTCAACGAAAAATGGAAACTCGCTACTTTTATTCCAAAGTGCTTAATGCAATGCAAAATATTTAGATCTCTTCAATGCTCTCAAAGGATAATTACGCTTAAATTAGTTGGAGAGAACTTCTTCAAAGATCCAGCATACCTTTACGAACTTGCGGCGCTAAGTAGAACTATATAATAATTATTAATAATTTGGTCGAACGAGTAAATATAGATCATCCAAGAAGGGACGATGCATATTTAATCTCGCCGAGGTATCATCGATAGCCAATACCACCCACTTCCGGTGTCATTCGCAGGGTCGTTCCGATAAACGCGTGGGTGCGCGTTTTACACTTCGCCCCGTAAAAAAAAAGGAACCTAACCGACGCTCTCCCCGCGGACTTAATTTTCAGGCGGGGGAATTCCGTCGAAAGCGTTAATCGAGGGTAGCGAGAGCCGTGCAAAGTGACCAAGAAACAACCCTGCCAATGACAGGCGGACATTTCACGCCCCTGTCGCGAGCGATCGTGTCCACGTCAAGTCGGATCAATCCGATCGCCCAGTGATTTGCTGCGTGTAATCTCCCCTCTCTCCTCTCTCCCTCTCGCTCGCTCGCTCACATACACTCTCTTTCATTCTCTCTTCCACTTTTTCTCCGTGGTCTCTCTTTCCGATTCGCATATTTGGTTTCGAATTTAGAGTGTGGCTGCTCGGTAGCGACGAGGTTACCCGCAAAAATCGCGAAAGCTGAATCTCGCGGGCGCGGATTAACCCTTTAACTGGATCCCTTCATCGTTCTTGGTAACGCGATCAATTTTAGCTTAGATTAGATACGTCAGAAGAGGCATATCCCTTATTTCCTCTTCGCGACGGAGAGCTGTGAACGCAGCTATTGGATTAATCAACAATTTGTCTTACATTTTTCTCGCGTTATGCTTACAGTTGTAATCGTAATTTTGTTTCAGTTATTCTGACAAAAGTTAAAGTTTAAGCTTGGACAAGTGTATCGACAAGTAATTGTGAAATCAACAGAATTGAGAATTAGTTGCGACTTTTCGTAGTTGAAAAACTGCTTTCCTGCCGCTCGCGTTTTAGCAACGAGCTATTTGAATGCGCATTTTGCTTCAAACGCGACAAATGTATCACAAGTACGATGGGATCGAATGTCGCAAAGTGTATCGTCAAGATTCGTTTTATTGAAATTATAAAAAGCGGCACAAAAGTTGGGCAGAAAGAAAAAGAATTCAACGAAGACCTTGGCGACATTCGAGACGGTATCTGACTGTATTTGTGATACATTCTCGAAGCCCTGAGGCAATAGGAAGCAGGTTGGCGTCTATCGCGAAAATCGAAAGTCGCAACTGATTTCCAGCTCCGAGGTGCGCGATAACGATCGATGTAAGGGATGTCACGGGCCAGTTAAAGGGCTAAAGAACTACTTGAACGTTGCCGATTCAATTTGGAATACGGTTCCCTGTTAATCCTCGAAACAGAGCGTTCGCTTTTCTCTTTTCCCTTCATCCGTCGGCCTTTCCTTTCTCCCCCATTTCCACCCTTCTTTTATTTTATTTTTTTTCTCAACCCTCTCTATCAGTCCAACAGCAGCGACTCGAGCGTCTTCTCAATAAAATGCCTCCGTACGTGTGTCACTTGTCTGGTATATTGGTACTTTCCTTGTTTTTCGGAATTGCTTGTAATGGTTAGTCACATATACATACGACTGGAATCGTTGTTGTGTTGTGATGTGGCTGTTTGTTGTGTGCTGTCTGTTTCTCTTTAATCTAAAGCTTACGTTTAAAGAAGCAGCAGCAAGATATGGTATATAGATATATATATAATATGTAGGCGGATATGGGTATATAGAGGCCATAATCACGTATGTATATATATATAGATATATATGTATATACGGTTCATACAGGTACAGCGAGCGTGCATGGATATTCATTGTATATATGTATATATTTCCCACCCATGTGAGATTCGCTTGCCTTTTCGAGAGCTGTCGATGCTGGTCGCACAGCTAAATCAACAAGACAGAACTCAGTCATAATATATAAATGCAGCCCGCCATCGCTCGCCCTACTCCGCGCCTGTTTTCCGTGTCCGTACGTTATGCCCGATTAATTTTTAATCCCCCTCCCCCTTCGACCCTCCTCCCTCTCGCGCGCGCGAAGATGCATCCTCGCATCGAGTCCGTCCGTTCTGACACACGCGCGCGCGCGCTTCCGATCCCCATCCAAATAAATTTGACAAAGATCACCCAACGGGATATTCCCGGCGAAGCGGAACAATTTCGCGAAGCGGTAATACCGATTAAACGCGACGACGGTCCCTCGAGAGCGCGCGAGATACCTCCGATCTGAATTTTCCTCGGAGAAGGTTTACCGTCGCGCCGAGGGAAAAAGTTCGGGAAAAACGTCGGAGGCATTTCCGCGAGAATGCGCGTGAATACAGGAGAGAGGAGAGAGGGACCGGTGCCCTCCTCCGAGCGCGAGGTCGGGGAGACTCGCGTCTCGCGGAAGACGTGCCGAAGGAAGATGTCCCGCGACCGAGGCCTGCGGTTGCGGGACATCCGTCGACTTCCGGGCACGATTCCATCGAGCACGAATCTCTCCCCGGCCTCTTGGACGCGATCAACCGCTCGCGCGGAAAAATCGCACGTACGACGACGACAACGACGACGACGATTACGACGCAGCGTACGCCTGCGTCGCCTCGCGTCGCGTCGCGTCGTGACGCCGCTATTTTCCCCGTCCCGTCGTTCTTTTCGGCTTTTTTTGAATCCTTCTCCCTCGGAAATCGCGCGCGAAAACGGTTCCGTTTCGATTCCCCCGTTTCGCTCGAGCGGCGGCTGCATGGAAGTTAAAGACGAACAAAAATGCGAGAGAAAGAGAAAACAAACGATGGATGGAGGGACAGAAAGAAGAAGAAGAAGCTGCGCCTATAAAACGTAGATATATAATATCTGTACATATGCATGAGGTCGATCGATCGATTCATCCATCAGTCAGTCAATCGAAAGCAATTGACGAAAGGATTCAGCCGGGGGGAGCGAATCAATGGGAAAGGGGGGAACGAACTGACTGAACCAAAAATGCAAAGGCAAGTCGTGTTAAATGTCATCGGCAAAGTGTCTTTGCGTGAGCAGAGAGAAGTCCTTCCGAAAAAAAAGAAAGGGAAAGGGAAAACGATGATATCGATATTTTTCGGCAAAATGATATTCGATTATGTGGAATCGCGTTTTACCGAGAATCGATTCTGTTCAAAGGAAGCGGCGACAACGTTTATTAACGGATCTTATTTTTCCCACGCAGCATTTTTGCCGTCGCCGCTTCAACAGACTCGACTCGCAATAAAACACGACATTTCTCGAATCTAAACTCTGATATATTTTCAATTGTAAGGAAAGATTTTCTGGGAAAAGTTTAACCGACAGTTTCGCTTAATAAATCGAAGAGGATTGTGAAAGGATTTCGGAAAAGACTCCTTTTCACCCATGGCACGTGTTCGTATGTGTGTTCACCTGTGTGTGTGTGTGTGTGTGTGTGTGTGTGTGTTTGGTGTGGTGTGTTATGCATATTCGTATAATATATAAAGACAAAGGTCAAAGGTCAATGTAATCTCGAACCATTACAACAATGTCATAGTAATCTGGTTTCAGAAACATGTGTGGTTATCATAGGTGGAATTATTTACGAAACACCGAAACTGAGAGACTCACAAGCAGGAAGAGGAGGGTGTTTTCCTTCGTTTAGAGTTGACCGATCTCACGTTAACATTGCGCATCTGGTAGTCTGCAATGCAAAACACACTTTGGTAGGGTCAGGGACGGACGACGGCCTTCGACGAGACGACGAGAAACGGAGAAGGCGACTTCTTTTTTTCTTAATTCGCGATTCTCTCTCTTTCTTTCTCTTTCTCTCTGTCTCTTTCACTCTCCCTTTCTCTCTCCCTCTCTCTCTCTCTCTCTCTCTCTCTCTCTCTCTCTCTCGTTCTCTCTGGTCGCCTTTGTAAAATTAATTCAGATTCACGGTGAAACGCCGTCGGATAATTATATGCGGCGCGTAAATCGGTCTTAGTAAAAGAACCTTCGTTCGTGATGCCATTAAATCACAGATTAAATAGTTAAATCAACATTTCTTCGGGAGCGTCAGTGCGTTCGAAAAATGGCGCGGTGAACGCGCATTGTAAAAATTTTACTTAACCATCTGCGATCGATCGTGTGTCGAGACATCACGAGGAAAGATTTTTCTACCGGCACCGTGTTTGCGGGCGGCTGCTTAATTATCCGACGGCGGTTCTCTCTCTTTCTCTCTCCTTTCTTTTTCTGGTCGCCGTTTCTCTCGTTGCCGCTTTCTCTTCTCCGTCCTGCACTCTCCTGTCCTCTTTTTACATTACCCCGACACTTCGTCTCTATCTCTCACTCCGTCTCTGTCTCTTAGGTCGGGACGACGCGCACAAACCCTCTCATTGTCGATGTTCTCTTTCGCGTTCTCTTCCGCCGCCCGGCAGAGAAAGCGACGGTGACATCGCGAGACGTATTTAGGCTCGATAGTCGCGATCGAGACCGATAACGACACGTAATCGCGTAAAACATCGCGTCACGATATTCCATTTGCATTTATAGTCTTTACTATTCAAAGAGAAAAATATTTTCAGAAATCCAGACATAGTTAAGAATTGTATCTAGTTAATTATTTAATTGCATAAATTGAAATGTATTTATTCATAAAATTACAATTACCGATGAATAAATCTCGAAATTAATTAAATAAATTTTATCTCCGATCTTGTCTGATCAAATACGACTGTAACTCCTAATTCCATGTCTGACCATACAGTAGCCGTAACTCCTTGCTTCCCGACTGACCATACGCGGCCTGTAACTCCTTAAGTAAACCGCGCTACCTCACGTCGCTTTCTCTTCGTCCTTTTTTTTTTATTTTATTCTTTTCGTTTCCCTTCCTTCCACCGGGGGATCGAATTGGCGACGAAAGAGAAATCGCAGGGACCCGTGGGGGACCGTTAAGTCTGCCCGCCATTGAAATAAAGAGGAACGCTGCGTCGATCAGAGAACAAGAAACGCAAATCAAGTGGCCCTCGGCGCGGACGGCCCTGTCGCTCTCCTTGCCTCGGGGTACCAAACTACGGGTACAAGTCCACTCTAAATTCGAAACGAAATCAACGAGCCGTACCGAGCGGCCGCTTCGCGAAAGCGGAGAGAATTCGAGGGTCCTCTATCTGATCTACGTCCCGGCTCGATCGGTCAAGCTCTCTTGATTCAGCGACCACTTTCCCTTGGCACCGTCGTGAGATCCGGGGATCCGCACGGGTCCAAGGAATTTCCGAGACTCGAGGACCTGGTATCCGACGATTCGTGGATTTTGAGATTTCGACTCGACAGTCCAAAAGAAAAGAAAAAAAAAGTACGTGGAATATCTAAAAATCCGAGAATTCGAGAATCTCGCGAGACCGCGGGATTCGAGGAATCCGAGGACTTTTGCACGTGAATCCGAGACGCCCGTGGACTGCAGGATCCAAGGATTCCAAGGTCCAAGCGCTCGCTTCCGGTTGGACGTCTTCGAGGATCCGCGGGGCTTCAGAAACAAAAAAAAACACGTTTTACAGTCGTTATGTCACGCGTGATTATCGGCACGAAGTTTACTTTCTGCCCCGCGGAGACTCGTGGACGCCCTGATCCTGAAAAGAAAATCGTTATATGCTCTTATACGATACGAGGATGCGGGGAGCGCGTCTGTGTATGTGTATATGTGTGTGCGTGTGTGTGATGAACGCGCGTGTGTGGATACACACACATGTATGCCGGGCGTTGTTAACGCACGCCGTATTTAGTCCACGCGAAAAGCGATCGGGGGACGTAAACGGACGTAAGCGGGAATAAAAAGAGCTGAATATCTGTCGGGGCTAGCGATTTGCTCGTCCTCATCGTCGTCCTCGTCCTCATTGCGCGCGCGCGCGCGTTCTCCATCCGCGTTGCGCGGGATGCTCATCGCGCTCGTGCACTCGCAGCCGATATATTTTCGCCTGCGTTCGTCGTCATCTCTTTTTTCGGGAGACGGACGATTAAAGAGAAAGGCAAAAAAAAAGAGAGAATGCCGGGGGAAGGGGCGGAGTGGGTTCGTGCGATTGGGAAGCTTTTTGGAACTCGCTCCACGCCGATTAGTCGCCCGAAGCATTATCGAATCGCCGAGCCGAATCGATATGACGTGTCTTAACGCTTCTTATTTTAAAAATTATTATGGCATTATGTATCTGATTCGCAGATTTAATATCCACGAAACGGCTATCGAGGTATCTTGATATTAATTTTATCTCGTTCGACTATTAAGACCAAAGTGAAATCAAATGTCGTGGAAATAAATATAGGAAATTAAAAAATTAATGACAATGTTTAACTTAAATTGCATAATCGAGAGCATCATTTTCATCGTTGATTTAATTTGTCCACTTTCGCATGAATTCAATGATATTTTGATGTTGCTATCGCTAATCGCGAGATATTTCTCTATACATATTCGTGATAAGTAGTACAGGTTTCTCATCCCGAGTGCACTACGATAGAGATTATCTCTTATTTCAAAACATACATAGGAAGCCGACAAAGAACATAATACTATTACTTTTGTCCTGCTGCGACAATGATAATAACGTAACCTTTTCAAGTTTCAAGGTTTATGCCTTCGTTCTGTACCGTCACTCGTTTAGTGAGGCCAACGGTGTTTTAATTAAATGCAAACTCAACGGCTGTTGATCGAATTGTTAATTAAAGTCTGTAGACTTATTTATCGAATCGCGGTCGATCTTGTCCGCGTAAAAACGCGCCGCCCCGTAGTCGCAAACAAACGAAGCGTCCGTCATGTCTTACGACGAGTCGAAAATACGACGGGGGATGATCGGGGCGAGGAAGGGAGGTGGGATAGAATAAGAAGTCGAGACTATTTTTCAGAGTCCTTTCTTCGCTCGCGACGCGCGACCCGATTATCTCCAGGGGGAGGAATAAAAAATCAAACTCCGCGTCCATCACCGCGCGATTCGACCTCGGATGATTACAGCCGTCATTTTGTCGTTTCAGCATTTCGGCAAAAATATCCGGGCGAAGAAGTGTCATTTCTCATTCCCCAAGACGGTGAAAGAATAGTGATGCGTTTAATGCATCCATCTGTGTTTTTAATTTGATCTGCTAAAGCGCATCAAGCGTCTCGTGTGTGACGCTCCGCTCTTCGATATTCCGAACGCGAATAGCATAAAAGATCGCTAAATGCACTTTGATTATTGAAAAATAGCTTATTCGCAAATTTTTCCGTGCATTTCAATCGATCGCGATTAAAGATAGTTTATCAGATGCAAATGACTAAATTGAAGAAAGTTAGACGTAATTTAAGTAGAAAATCAATTACTTTAATTTCTTTGGGTTTCTCTTTAGAAGAAATTTAAGGAAATTTCTCCGATAGCCTGAAGTTTCCCGATTTCTTTTCAGATGGAATTTAGGAAGGCTCCCTTTTTTTTATAAAAAATTATTCTCTCTTTCTATCTATGTGAGGGTATGAAGTTCCAAGAGTTCCAAGTATTTAATCACCAGTCGAAATAAGCCAAGAATCAACCCTGCGAATCTATAAAGGGTCCGACCATTCCGTTTGCGCTTTCTAGAATCTTTTCGGGATTTAGAAATTCTGAAGATCGAAGTCACACAAGTAATGCAATCCAGGTCTATCCTTGAAACAGGAGAAACGATGGTCAGGATGAAACGTCATTATTATACTCCCCGTCTCTTCCATCTACCCTGTGCCTCGCTGGCACGAATTTCCCTTGCACTATTCTCGAATCCCATCGGTCATAGAGAAAGATAGAAAGAGAAAGATAGGGGAAAAGAGAGAGAGAGAGAGTCGATTACCTTTGACGGAACCACCTGTTCGGCGTTATCCTCTTTTTTTCTTAAGCGACGCCCGAATTCGTTTCATGGCTCGCGTTTGCCGCCACCGCCGCCGCCGCCATAGCGCATCCGCATACGCTATAAAGCGGCAAAGTGGTCGGTCGGTCGCGGACAGAGAAAAGCGAAGGGTGAGGAGGCCCCGGTGCATCCACCAGGGGGTATGGGGCGGACGTCGAGCGGACGTGGGGCAGAGGGCGAGCCCGGGGGTGGAAGGGTGGGAATTTAAAAGTAATTTTGACGTCGGAAAGAGTGGCCGGTGCTGAGAGAGGGCACCGACGGATCGTTACGGTCCTTTGATCGCGAATTAAAAGCTCGAAGTCGACAGTTTAGCGATGCCACCTCTATCGTGACGATGGGCGGCGAGCGATGGTGCTCTGTCTTTTTCTCTCTCTCTCTCTCTCTCTCCCTTTTTCTCTCTTTCTCTCTGTAGGTTCTCTGGTTGCTCTCTCTATCTCTCTCTTTGGTGCAAACTCTGGGTACCTATCCACCATCTCTTCCTCCTCCTCCTCCTCCTCCTCCTATCTCTGTCTTTTTCTGCGCAATGTCCATCCGCCTGTCTTTCTCTTCCACCATCCCCTCGTAGGCGCGCACTCGCGCCATATTTCCCTGTCTTCTGCGGCCGGTTCGTTAACCTGTCTGCAGCATTTATTGGCGCTTGCCGATGTAAAAGGAAGAGCTTACCAATAACATATTACTGTGTTTCAATTCTGCAACGGGCGTAGGTAGAGAAAGCGAGGGGAAGGGAACGGCGTTTCGCGGATAAATCCTTTGCGAGAGCGACCGTTGCGTCAGTCGACGGGAACGGGCCGCGTTCGGGCTTTCCCTCCTCCCTCCCCCTCTCTCAACCC
>VBVR01005937.1:0-11098 GCA_011638315.1 Tetramorium parvispinum
TATATATATATATATGTGTGTGTAAATAAAAATACTCACTAGATGCCGGAAACGAATTGCCAGGTCCTTGCCAGATACATCCGATTATTTTTGGTTTAAGTCTGTACGTCTTTGCATTTCTTTCGGCTTCGAATTGTTCTCCCAATATTTTCAGTTTCAACTTTTGTGTTTGCGGCGACTATAACAGAAATGCATGTTTTCCTTTGATCTATATTTAAAAATAAAGATTATAGTTTTCTTAACATTCATCGTTATAATGTACCATATCCTCCATCTCTTCCTCGTCAGCCTGTGCTTCTTCATCGGATAAGTACCTATAAGAAAAACATTTTATTTAATTTTTGAAAATCCACACAGACGCACAAAGATACGAATATTAAAAATTTATTTATGTACTTTTAAGATTACATTCAAAATGCGCAATTGGCCAAAAATGATGAAATTAATCGCTTTAATTTAGATTTAATTTTCTAATAGCGAGATACATTTTTATAGACACTTTTTAGAATTGTAATTTCTATAAGAGAATTCTTTTATTAAAAAAATTAATTTTAATAAACAATGATATTTATAGATTATTGTATTTTGCTATTTGGACTAGGGAATAATTAAAAATTGTATGTGTATATAAAAAATCTCGATAATTTGGAAATATATCTTGCTTGTGGGATTGTAATTTCATAATTTCAATCGATGTCATTTACCCATGAGGGACCATGAACTCATTGTCGACGTCGTATTCGTTTTCTTCAGGATTTTCCTCGTCCTTCTCGTCGTCCGATCCTTTGAGAGACTCACCAGGTTCTTCCTCTTCCCATTCATCATCGGAGTCAACTTCATAATCGAACCATTTCTGAAATAAAACATGTGTTTTCTGCAAATATTTAAACTGACAAATATTTAAACTGACTATATTTTTTTTCATATCGTTAATTCCTATAAATACAGTCTTATATAATAATTTATTCTACACTTTCAAATTAATTATCTCTTGCAAAAATTTCTTTTTACGATTATATCAAAATCCGTATTGCGGTGCGTGGAGAAAGATTCGCATCGAGCTTACAATTTACATGTTTCTAAATAAAAATTCGTTGGTCTTTAATTAATTTAGACAATTCAAGGATGTCGTGTTATCGTAGTTTTTCAGACATTGTCAATGACTAGTTTTATCTCTTTTTCGGTCACAACCACGACGGAATTTCAATCCGTCATGAATAAGCAGGACGTCGATATCAAAGCGACTTCCTCGACGAACGATATCTCGGTTCTGTAATCATCTCCGACGTGTCGAGCCGCACGCAGTCCCGATTCTCTTAGTAACGAAGTTGTACTCAGCCGTTGAACGTCCTATCAAAATGTAGATTCAAGTCCATCAACGTTCGTTTTTTCCGCGGCGGCCTCGGTGTTAATAAATGCTGCCTAATTGTTTTCGCGTAGCCACCGATATAAGAGAGATATATCCTCGTCGCGCAAAATATCGTATATATAACGCTCTCTCGAAATATGGGTCCTTCACGAGTGTGATGTGATCATCGCGAGAATTACGAAGATGTTCCGCGGTGTAACGTCGGCATATTTTCGCGCTCAGTGAACAGACATGTACTGAAACCGCTCGTTATTCGCGTGCAACTTGGTAGCTTGTTAAGTAGCTATTGTCACCTGCGCGTTCGCGACAGCATCCTGGAGTAGCTTGTCGAGTAGCTATTTTTACGACACTTTTTACTTTTATTTGCGTTGTATGCGGTATCTCTGGTTAATATGGAACGGATGCGTGTTACAGCAGTGCTTATTACAGTTGCGTCTTTTGAGCGACAATAGTCGTGGCGCGTACTACGAAGCGCGATAATTCCCGAGATATAATTGAAATCAATTAGTTCGAAACGGTAATAAAACGCATCGCGGTAGTGTGCTATCGCTCGCCGAAAAGTCGATAAATTTTCCTTCTCCCTCTCTCTCTCTTCCTCTTTTCTTTTTGCGCCGCGGCGCGAGATATTCTTTGTTCGATAAATCAACGTCGATTTCATCCCTACGTGAGCATCAATTACAAGACTCTTCTCGAGACATTAATTTATTATCGGGGAGAAACGTAATCTCACGGGCGATTGATACACTCGTCGCTGAGGCGAGTAACACAAAAACAATCGTCGGTTCATCGCTAATAAACAAAAAAGAAAAAAAAAGGAGGAGAAAGAGTTCAAGCAGCTTTTGGCAGCAATACGAAGGTACGTATGGCGGCTCGCGAAGTGTAATTTATTATCAAGAATAAGGTGTCCCAGTTCTCAAACCGTATTTCTTTCCAATTGCGGATTTTTTTATCATTTTCAAGCTGATTTCCTCTTACGTGCATATCGAAACGCCGGGAATTTTTTGTAATTACAAATAATTAAAAAAAAATACGACTTGAAATATATTTTACTTTAACAATATCTTGGTTTGAGATGAAATCATTGAAAATTAACAAAAAATCATTATTACGAATTAGTATTAAATTCTTGACAGAGAAAAATTAGAATTAAAAATTGACAAAAAAATCTACAGTTGAAAGAAATAGGATTAATTTGTATGCAAACTGCAAAACGCGTCGAGAATTTTTTTTATATAATCAGAATAATTGTGATCACACCATATTTTCCAAATTTATATAAATATTCGAAATTATTATCTATAAAAATTACTAACCCACGGTTAATATCTGGATTATCCATATTTTTCACTGATTTTACAATCAGCGTTCGTTTTAAAATTGAAATTGATTCGGTGTCACAGTCACTCTGATTAGAGGCGTGAAGAATTGAGAACAGATCTCCTGCGCAACACCACCGAAGGCACCCTTCGCGCGTACGCATGCACGCACGCATGCACACACGCATACACGCACGAACGAAACCGAAAGGATGCAATACGCCCAAGAAGAAAGGCACAGTTATCGGCCCGAGGGTGCGATGGATGCGCTCAATGTTGCGCCGATGCATGCCGCGAAGCGTCGTACATTATTTACAGCGTGTTGTCGCCCGGCGGGCCATCTGTAATGGCTGTTTTATGCCCCATTAAGATTACGACCGGTGCTCCTCGTCGAGAATACACCGTAGATTAGGCGGTCCGGCAATCAAACTGATTTATTCCCCGAATATTCGGGGAATATTAGACTTCCTGCACTTCGTTACCGAGTTAGCGTGACAATGGCGTCCGCTCCGCATGGAAATTGGAGACCGCTGCTCCACGTGAACTGTCATCGCCGTAGGACGATGATTGGGCTCTGTAATCGCGGGATATGTCGGTACTTGGGAATTTGTAAAATTCTTTATAAAAAAAAAGTGTTTAGGAGGACGCATCGATATCACTTTAAAAAATCGATTAATTTATACAGCTCTTAAAAATTCGAAAACATCCTACATTTATTTACGTAATATTATGTATATTTTAACTAACATCAAATAGCTAAAGCTATCAATCATGTTCCCTGTAAACTGAAAATCCATTTAATAAGCATATTAAAAAGCGCGATCAAGTTTTTAATTTCCCAAATGATACATGCATAACAGCGTTTCGTAGTGACGCAGGATTTTAAAATGCGTCTCTCGCAAGATAAACGTGCGTGTTATCGCCAAACTCATAAATTTCATGCAAAACGGGCTATTGCCAATCGTCAGCTGATACATTAATTGCAATATACAGTTAAGCGTATAATGTCATTTTTGAGAGTGTACCATCTGCAATATAAGATAGATAACGCAAATCCTTTCTCATGAGATGCTTCATATTCAACAGTAGAGACCGCTTAACTTCAATAAATCTTAAAACAGAGATTTAACAAACTTAGGAAAAAATAATACGTTTGACGCAATTTTCGAATTCTCAACTTAAACAGAAGAATGTTTGTATCTGATTTTTTACAAAAAATTATAGCTAAAAAGATATTTTAAGTTAATTTCGATCCAACCTTCAGAGAGAATCAAATCGAGCTGCCTGACAAGAACCTGCGATGCCGATATACAGCAGTCGATGAAAATTGATACCTGATATATGGCGCACGGGCATTGAAAGGGTTAAAGCTGCGCACGTGAGTTGCGAAAGCGCGATGTTCGCGGAATATTACGTAGCGTATACGAACGTCAATGTGAGATATCGTTCCTCTGAACACAATAAAACATGAAATCAATCCGATATCCGTGCCAGCGGATTAGATGTCGATATAACTATGGGTATCTCTATCTCTTCGATATTTCCGTTTTTTTTTTGTGTTAAAATCTTTAATTAACCGTGTTTTGTTATATATTTCCTATAGTGTGCTTTTACGTTATTTATTATTATTTATTATTCTGTATATTCTCATGTTATTACTCTATATCATAGACATAAAATGTATCTATTTTGTTATCCTTTTATTTTTTTTAATAGGATAAAATATTTTTTTAATAGGATAAAATATTTTTAAGACCCGATATTTTTCAAAACTTAATTATTGTACTTGCTTCTAAATCTAAAATTCAAAGAAAGATGTTTAAAAAAAGCTTCTAGGAAATATTTTAATTTCAAACGCAGTTTTCTTTGGCTTTTATATGGTTTGGATTGTTATACAATTTTTTAAAAAATTCGGATAACATAATAACGTAAATTTAGAGTTCTTCTCTCAGAGCAGAATAATTTTATTTTCTCGCTCTTTTTCTCTTTCTCTCCGGCGTCATTCTCGATACGGATGCGAGTGCAACGGATCCGAGCACTCGCGAAGATATATCGGATCGCTCGCGGTCGCCAGATAATAAAATGAATCCGCCAGATAAACGTGCCGCCGATGGATCACTGTGTCGTCACTGAGTCGTGGTCTGTTTTTCATAATGCATCACGTAAACCATGATAACTATACCTTTTAGCGCCGCTTCCCTAATCTAAAACCGAATATCTGCGCCAACAGGCACCGAATTCTCGTGGAAATGAAAAAGCGATAGAAATTACAAAGTGCAATATTGCATCTTTTTACAGAGATATAATATTACTCGCCTCTCATATACCTACGCAATAACGCGATAATGTTATTATATAAAAAGACGTTTTTATTTCTATATGCACATTTATTTTAATTGCAATTAGCTTGTAAAACAGAATCATAGTTGCTCTACGATGCTTTAGACTCACAGTTATGAAAAATTACCACTGACACCGCTGATCGTATAATCTCAAGATTGACGTAAGGATAGCGTCGGAGCGTTTATCATCTCTTCGGGATGCAGCGAGAAGACGCCGCAACATGTAAGGATGTTTAATCCCGAAGACCGCTTACTACGTATTTAATATTTCAGGCGGGGTGTCTTACATCCTAACGGCTCTTAAAGAGCGCCGATTAAACCCAAGGATATAAACACCGCGAGATAATATACCTGGCACAAGTGACCCGAATTTGATTCGACCGTTATAGCAATAGGCCGCGTTAAGTGCCAGCACCTAGATTATTTTCTTTCATTTTCGTTTAAATTCTTACTCTTGTCAATTTTTATGGAGTGCTATAAAATATAGGACATTAAAAGAGCAGATTATTTACAAAACATACAGTTTCACATTTTCGCTTCGTTTAGCTCTCTTGCGTTAATCGCGTCATGATCGGTTTGGGGCGAATTGAAAGAACCTCAAGAGATAAACCATCAAGGAATTTCTGAAGAATCTTATAATCGAGTATTGGATTAGTCTCACCTATATGGTGTTATTTTCCGATTTCAACTACAGTTTCAAGTTCGAATCGTCAAATATGTGCAACATTGTATATCTAAGGTCAGCTTGGCACCGATAAACGAGCGATTGAACTCCTAATGGCTCTCGGGCGAGACACCTTTATCGAGTCCCCGTGTCGCGTTCTAGGTCAAAGCCATCAGCGAAACACAAGGCGATGCGCGCGAAATAATCAATTCGCGTTTTACTCTTCTCTTTTTCAACGATAATGTAATTCGGAAAGATTCTATCCGGGTCAACGGCTCGCAACCGATACTACCGACAAATTTTCGCAATCGGAAAACAACCAATGTAAATTCGGTCGCTTTATCACCGTGATGATACTTCTCATCAGTAATCATTTCTAAATTGATTTTTACATGTAAAAAACGACGCAAACATTTGCTCATGAGAACGAAAATATTTTTATTTTATATGTAATCGCTGAAAAAAATTCTACAAAAATCAGTAAAGAAATTTCTATTTCTTAATGATATTTTATGCGAGAGAAAATTCGATATCTTCGAATATCTTGAAAATATTTGGATAGGATAATGTATATCGCATTTGTGCACGTGCCTAAGTTATCAGTTCAACATATGTTTTGTAAATGTAACTATAAACCCAACATAAATATTTATATAAAAAAATATGATTTATATAATTCTGTACATCACTTGAAAATTTTTAAAATATTAGAAAGAATTTATATTTTTTAACCTTTTGCGGTTCAAATTATTGCAAATAAACGGATGAAATATTTCGCTCTTAATTTTATCTAACTGATTGATCTAAATCTAATCTAACATAAATAAAAGACCTTGGAAAAATTTATGGGGATCCGAAAAATATAGTTTGTTGCATACAAATCCAACTTTGAAAAATTATACGATAAGCAATACATTACGTCGAGTATAGCTCGTCATAGGACCGTAAATAATCTACTACGTTTCTAGAGATAATTCGAGTTTTAGCGAGTACGAGTTGTTTCAGAAGTTTTTGAGGAAGAAAATTTCAGCTCTTAAAATCTATCTTTTTGTACAGAAAAATGATGCTTAACAGCATTAGCTAATAGCAATCTAATTGAAATCTTGTTAATTCAAGACCAATATTAATGAAGCTAAAAGATTATTTTCAATTAGATTGTTGCAAGTTAATGTTGTAAATTTGTTATTTTCTTTCTACATATTTTAAACTTTCGCAAGTGTACGCATGTGTTCTATAACATATGTTTTACACATATGCAATAATTTATTTAAATGTAAGTACATTTAAAAATTCACACATATGTTCCTAAACATTTTTATCGAATTTTACAATATGTCACCTAGCAGAGCCAATTGTTGAAAATTTCCTTAACGTTCCCAGAGGCACGATATTTCGAGATATAGTTTTATGAGTATATATGTATGTACGTCCGATCGGAACGGACCCAGCAGCCTACTCTCCTCGGATTACATCATGAATTGAAATCGTCAATATATCTGGCCACGTGCACGACAGCGCGACGGCATCCTCGAGACATCCTCAAAGATGAGGAGAGAGGGTTAGCAGACACACACAATATCTCTCTTTCTCTCTTTTCTTCTTTCCTGAATCCGCACGACAGGGCGATGCGTTCGGCGAAATTGGCGCTGATAGCCAGCATCCAAGCATCGCGATTATCCAGCACACTGTCCGATTAATTTGCATCTCCGCAGGGACCGTAAATAAACGGGCTAACTGCCCGATCACTAGGGATGAGATCAAGTTGTATCGATTGCAAACCAATTTTAACTGTCGGGTTTCGTTTTGTGAGACTCAAGTGATGATAGTAAAAACAATCGCTTAGTTGATTGTAAATAGAATGGTTTTCTAACTCCAGCACAAGCAGGTACCACAGGGTTTAAAAGCTTGTATCTCAACGAGAGGAATCGAATGGAGAGCTCGAAATTTGAAAATCTGCGACATTAAATTTTCTTTCTTTTTTACAAAAACCATAGGACTATTTAAAACTAAATGATTATTTAAATTTAAGTATAACATAGAGTTGTCAGAAAAACTTGAAACTATTTGGATTAAAGTTTTCAGTTTTCTCTAAATATTTTTGTTATTCGACTCTTTCTGGAGCTTTTAAAAAATTTGTTTTCTGATATCATATCGACCTTTTTACCTTTTTCTGTTTTGAAATATTCTATTTCAACTTTAACTGGAAAAAAAAAAACTTTCAAATATGATTTATATTCTCGTCGTAAGCCTCGACAAAATTTTCCCAAATGATCGTAAAGAAAATTTGCAAGATATTTAATCTTATCCCTAATGCGGACCAGAAGAGAATAAGCCAACAACGGATCTCCGTTGAGAATGGTGGTGTCAGCGTTCTGGGACGAATCGGCGACGTATACGATCGCGAGGTCCCTGGGGATCAGTGCGGTGACGGCGCCGGGTGGCACAGACTAGCATTCTTATCTCAAGGGAACCTGCCACACACTCTCTCGCCACACGCTCTCGTCGACGACGTCTTCCTGTCTGGAGAATTCAACCACCAGTTGCAGTCTCGACACGACTACCGATCGGTCGTGACAAATCCGGATCTGCGTTTGCGATTTTCTCCAATGTTCGATCGCGCGCGAGATTTCAAAGGTGTATTCGTCGCGACTTTCCGTTGCCGATTGTTATCATAGTCCCGCACTTTAAATCTCAAAGACTTTCGATCGTCCGTAAAAAGTACTGGCAAACGTCGTGATACTGTCAGATTTCTCGTTTAATGCCTTGCGCCATCAACACTGGTTACTCATTATAAAGAGACAAATCATACAAGATTAGGATTATGATTTAATACATGTGTGATTCTTAATCTGATTTAGCGTGCTAAATATATTGCGAGCAGTCGCCGAAGTCTGCCTTTGTTAGCACTACGAATCATAATAATCAATAAACAGATTCTCATGTCAATATTGGAAAACACGGCTGAATCAATCTTAGAAATAATTATATAAATTTCAGACGAAGTCATTATTCTGAAAGTTTTGATCGCGCATGATCATCGATCTATGAAAAGTGCATTTTCTGAAATCAACTCTAATCTTAATTTCGATTTAATCTCTCGGCATCATGATCGAGGAGACGATGACATTCGATGTAAGTACACGCAGCGCAATATCGTATTCAATTGCGTAACTACGTAATTTATGTATTTCACGTTCTACAATGTCACGTATGATTGTATACATATCTAAATCTGAAATTTCGTATAATCATCTAAATCATAAGAACGGAATTATTGAGAAATTTCTATCAGAACTGGCAATAATATGTGAATCGAATATTGATATGACTTGATTCAAGTGTTCGATATTAAGTTCAAATTTAAAGAAATTTAAAAACATCTATAAAACCTACAGATGGACGAGTTACTGTTTTCCACCCTTGGCATGACGACGGACACCAGCATCGAGAGACAGCTATTTTCCCCGATCAGAATGAATTTACCTAGCGATTATGAAGTCTCGTGCACGACCCCGCTTAGCGATGATTTCGGAATATTCGATACTCAGCTAAACATGACAAATCCGACAGATTGCTACACCGAGTTAACATGTTCTCCGCAATCATCTTGGAACGATTGTTCGACCACCAATACGCCCATGTCTTCAGGTACTCTTTTTTCATACAACTATACGATAATTTAAGGATATAGTAACGATAATGCAACTAATATCAACCAATACAATACTATTTCTGTTTATCGCGAGAAGATTTGTTCAGAAGATTTTTCATTAAGAAAAATGTTAGATTTTACATGACTAAAAAAACGTTATTTTCTTTAGAACTATCTTAAAATGTGACACTGAATAATTACAGGTTATTTGAGCGAATTGGGCGAATTGGATTCGGAGTTGGATTGGTGTCTGGAGAAGAGTTGGGACTCCGGTCTACCGGAAAGAACGCCACTGTGCACCGCAGGATGCGAAGGATTTCTACATTTGCCGTCTCTGTCGAATCCACAAGTGCCACAATATGAAGAACCGTTGCTAGTACTTGGCATCGATTTACGAGCGTTGGAAACCACATTAGGAACAAATACAATAGGTACAAGGTTTATATGTTCATTCCGAGAAGATCACCATACAATAATGAAATAACGCCAATGGATTTAATTGGAGTATTAAAGCGATAGAAGTAATTTTTTCAATTGTAACGCAAATATCTATTCATTTTTCAATCGGTTACTTGAAAATAAGATACTATACTGTTACTGCTTAAAATGCACCGATTATTTCAGCAATTATAAGGATTCGATGATTAATATGTGTCTTTCGATTGATTACAACAGATTATAACAACAATCACTTAGACGATGGAGTCCTAATCTCACCAGCAGCTACTGCCGCCTTAGCAACTCACGATTACACCAATCGTAGCTTAGCAAATGCGTCCGAAGATCGATGTTTCCCATGTACCTACCAAGGGTGCTTAAAAGTAATCTCTATACAATATTTATCATATTTGTAGTTCTTTTTCGGCTATTTCACATCGAGTATTCTAATATATATACAGCTCTTTAAAAAATAAAAGTAACCATCGAGTTTTTTCATGGAAAATTAGTGATGCAGAATTTTATATTGTTCTTAAAAACTTAAAAATCGAGTTAAGATATATTTCTTTCTTTTTTTTAAGGTATACGCCAAGGCGTCTCATTTGAAGGCTCATTTACGACGACATACCGGCGAGAAACCGTTTGCGTGTACTTGGGCCGGTTGCGTATGGCGTTTCAGTCGATCGGACGAACTGGCGAGGCATCGACGATCGCACTCGGGCGTTAAACCGTATTCATGCGAGATGTGTTCGAAAAGATTCGCGCGTAGCGATCATTTAGCGAAACATCGTAAGGTACATCGGAAAAATGCCTACCCGTTATTCCACGGAGCTAGAGGACTACGTGGTGGCAAGATAAATGTTTTATCTTCGTCGGAAATCTAAGATACTTTCACATCTCTCTGAATTTCCTACTAATTAATAAAGCAAGCCAAAGTTTATCATTTAGAATATGAAACGATGTTACAGCATAATAAATTTCTATATAAATTAACAAATAAAGTATTTAAATTAATTCTGTATAAATGTAATAAGATATAACTTGTGCCAAAATTAATTCTATTAATATATTAATTATATTAATGTTATACAGGGTGTCCCATAATTGGCGCGACAACTCTCGTGAGCAGGTAGAGCGGGCGAAACCAAGTCGAAAAGTCCTTTACCATTTTGCAATTGTCGCAATAGTTAACGAGATATTAATGATTAAAAATCGCCATATTAGGCCGGCCCTCCGCCGAATACAAGCGCGCGGCGAGATGCGGCCGCCCAACGACGTCGTTGAAAGGCACCTGAGGAGTTGTTTACTACTAATGAC
>VBVR01005939.1:0-11097 GCA_011638315.1 Tetramorium parvispinum
AGGGATAGACAGCGCGGTGCACGAGACGTGAGAGCGGCAATTGCAGCAGGAGCAGCGAGCCCCCGCCCACGTCTCCCGCACCCGCTCTCTATCCCTTCTTCCGATTTTTAACAATTAATTACTCGATAACTATTGCGAATTTTATAAAATGGTACATGACTTTTCTTCTCGGTTTGACCCGCTCTACCACCAGCTTTCGTGTGGGTCATTTTGTTTCTGACACCCTGTATATACATATATGTATTTGTATTGTGCATTATGTATAATTATCTGGATTATAGATACACCACAGATACACAAACATTGCTAATTATATTTTAACCGTAATTTATCAAATATAACAGAGGATTTCATTGTCAGAGAAAATCAACGTGCGTTTGGGAGCAAGAGGGTAAAAGACAATTCCGCGTCAGAAATGATTGATGTTTAGAAAAAGTCGTGGCTTTTTCGCCAAAGAAGACAACCGTCAAAAGATTCTAGTTAGAAGAACCTAATGACGTGACATCGTACTTTTCTGCCTTTTATAAGTAATATATATGGTGTGTGTGTGTGTGTGTGTGTATGTGCGCGTGCGTGTGTGTGTGTGTATGTGTTTCAAGTATTTCATCATTCCTTTCAACGTCTGACCAATTTGCGGAGGACAGTTCTCCTTCGGTTGAAATTTAATTGATCACTTATCTTGCTTGACAAGTTTTTAAAGAAGATTTCATATTAAATATCTTAATAACGTTAACGAGTTTATATTCTGGGATCGGACGTTGCACGGTGTGCTCATGTGAAGTGAAACATGTTGTATGATTGGAGATATCGCTGGTGCGTAAAGTTTCATGAAATCATAGATAGAATTCAAAGGTAAAACTTGGGAAGAAGCAAGCTTGTTTCTTTCTTCTTTTTTTCGCAATCATCAAGACTCGTGTAGCTTGCGCAACGTTCTTGATGAATCGAATCGTCCGCGTGAAGTTTCTATCCAAGATTCGCAAAGAAAAAAAAAAGAAAAACGATCGTTAGCTGGCAGGCGTTTTTTCAAGCTCGCTCGAGTTCTTCTTTTTGCGAATCCATGTGAGAGGCTACCTCGAATTTTAATTAAAAGCATGGTTAAAATCTCTAAATGCTTCGTCTCTTCGTTTTCCCGACCGGCTCGTCCTGACTTCGTTGCAGTCTTGCACGATGTTACTCGCGGTGCACCAGCTCGTGAAATAAAATCGTGGAAAGGCTTTGCCGAGGCGCCGGAGAGCGAGACCGGATTTCCCTTTCTTCAATTGTATATGCGAGCGCTCCACCCCCATCCCCCCCGAAAGGATTTTATTTGTTAAATTGTCCGCATTTCTCTCTCTGTAGCTACACGTCAAATCGTGCTGAGTGTCTGGCTTAAGAATTTTAATTCAAGTCCTCGAGGCTTTGAACGCGTCAAAATTTTGCGAAGAAAAAGAGTTATAATCCGCTGATTACGGTGCGACCCTGCTACTCAGCCAAGGAAGGTCCTCGACGTGATTTTTGCTCAAGAGTTTACGGAATAGAATCGAATTCTTCACAGTGCTATCAAATTAATGTTTTTTTAAAAAATGTGCTATATTAAAAATTATTATCCGACGAAATAACACTTTTGCATTCAATTAAATAGCTTTTTACATGTTCACGTTGAGCGAATTCTATTCATAGAACGAAAGCGATTGGCCACTAACGTTTTACCTGATGTTATTGAAAATTGTAAATGCATCTCATGCCGCACCCGAAAGCGTCGCCTTATTGGCGTTCCTCTCTCTCTCTCTCTCTCTCGCTCTCTCTCGCTCTCTCTTCTGGCTTTTTCGAGCAAAAATAGGAAAATTTCCCGGATTTTAATGCAAGCGGTTTCACGACGTTTTTGCATGTGGGCTGCTCCGTTGCATAATAAAGCGATTTAGAAGTTTTTTGCCGGGCGATCAGGAGAGAACAGGCCTGGACTTCCAATTTCCGCCACGAGGATTCTCGGCCTCTCGCTCGATTTTCTCGCGGCGACATCGCGACGTCACTCCCGTTAAGGACATTTCTTAACGAGGACTCTTCCAAGATCGCAAACGGGAGTTGATTTCGTGAGTTTTACGACGAGGGAGGATCTCTCGAGAATTGTCGGGGGAGTTCTCGCTCTCCGTTTTCTCCTCTTTTCTGTCATGTTCTCTTCGTGCTGCTCTTCTCTTTCACTCTCTCTCTCTCTCTCTCTCTCTCTCTCTCTCTCTTCTTATCAACCGATTTTTCGCTGTTCTGCAAATACGTGTGTCGAATGAACAATTAACTGCACAGAACAATTAAGGTTTTAACTGCTTCCAGTACGTGTGAAAAATTTCTGAATGAGTCAATCACTTGTGTACCAGTGACTGATACATAGTTGTGGCTTTTTAAATTGTCGACTGCAAGTAATGGGGTAACGTAATTTATATATTTAATAAATAATTTAGCAGAAAGTATAAAATTAGTAGAAGCGATATAAATATAAAACAGAGTTTAAAAGAGCAAAATTGAGATTGATTTTTTCAATGTTCCAAGTTTATATAAAAGATTGAAATGTGTGATAATCTATATATTATAATAAAATCAAATATCTAATTTTTTATCAAGTAGAAAAAATTATATTTTGTGTCCTCTCTTTTCATAGAATTATATTGACGTTTTAAGACGCAAAACCGAGCATACGAAATCGATGAATAGCAGCACAGTTGTTCGAGGGGTTCGCAAACACGTGAATTAGCTATTGAATAGATATAATTTCTTAAGTTCCATAGCAAGAATGCGCGGTCTCCGGAGTACTCTTTCCGGAGAATTGCCACTCTCCTTTTTATTCTTTCCTATTTATCCTTTCTCATGTGTTGTGTCCTTTCCTCGAGAGCCATTCCACAATTGCAATGTAAAATCTTGACGCTCTTGATTTTTTGGGGGTTTTTTGGTCTTTTGTGCATGCGATAGTTGAAGAAACATTTTCGCGGGTCACGTCGAAGCAGATCGACCGTATCACGTAGCGAGCGTAAAAAGTTTAAGGAAATAGACACTGTTTTTTCGCGCGTCCGCTCGCGCTGCCAGTTCGTCCGAATAAACAGCGAAGCAGCTAATAAAAAAGTGGACGATACAGCGTAAGAAAGCCGATCACCGGGGGAGGAATTGCAGTTGCGAGAAGGGGTATAGAGAAGAGAGAAGGGCAGGCGGAAAGAGCAGGTCGATGTGAACAGCGAAGGGGGATGCAATGTATAGCCGGAGGGTTGCTGAACTCTCCAAGTGTCAGCCTGAAGCTTTATGCGTCTGCTTCGTCCGTTTTCTCGGAGTTTGCCTTTCTCATACACGTATATGTGTGTGTTTGTGTGTGTGTGCGCACAAAACGAAAAGCCGTCTTCGCCACTTTAACTCGGCCGGCCACATGTACGGTGGTCAAGAAAAGACAAAGGACGAAACGTCCGTTTCCGGTAACGAATCGCCCGGAATACAACGGAAATTGGTTATTCCTCGCTAGCGGGGTAGAGATAGAGATACGTGTTAATTCACAGGGGAGAGATAACGGACAGGACGTCTCTCCTGGGGAGAGCCCGTCACGAAATATGTCTCGAGTCCTCGAGGCATTTCTTTCCGAGAGTTTCTCCTCTCTTCCCGTTTTCCCCCAGTTTCTTCGCTGAAATTCGTCGCGACGGAGTAGGATTTCCGTAACGGATGGCCTGGATGGAAGGAGGGCGGGAATGATTTGCGGAGGTCTGAAGAAAGTTTCGACTAATTCCACTTTGAGAATCCGACAGGGTACAGGTGTACAACAGCGATTTGTATGACTTTTGCAAATTTGTCGCTCCGCGCGCTGAGAGAACAGCGCGCGCTACCGTTACCAGCATCGCTCGTTGTCGTACGAGGTTTCGTGATGCAGTGCTGCTGCAACGAGAAACGGAGGCGCGCGCTGTGCTCTATAGCCGCCCTTGTAACGAGCACGGTATAGAAATGAAAAATTTTCACGAGTTTGTTAAGGACCACGGCTCGGGAAGTTGCGCGACAACGTTCGCTGTGAGTGTCGCATCTCGCGCAGGATTTGCAACCTTGAGTTCCGCGCACCTGTTTCCTCCTGAAATATTTGCGACTTTCAGACAACATTTAACAGTAGAAGAAAAGAATACAGAAAAAAGAACGTAACAAGTAAACTTACTTTTTATGAAATATAATACGTTCGTATTCATTGGCAACTTTTCCAACTGTTTTATAGAAAATTAAGGATTTTATGAAGGAAGATTCGCAATTGTCTCTCTGAATACTGTTGTGTCCTAAATTATATACACTTTTTAACAATCAATAAATATACGTACAATATGTGTAACTTATAATTAATTAATTTGTAATTAAACTACATAATATATATCGATACGTATCAATGCAGTTACCTCATCACATCTTACTTAATTTTATTATTTTTTCACATTTATTAACATATCTTTTTATCCAATATTATGTGTCAAGATATTTTAAACCCGGAAGAAATAAAACACAATAAAAGTTTTTAAAACTCCAGTCGTAAAGCAGAATAAAAGTTAATATTCAATATTTTAAATATTTATTATCTCTTAAGATGTCATGCTAATTAAATAATTTGAAAAAGAACTTGAGAAATCTTCAAGAGTAAAATGACGACGCATAAACGGACGTATAAACGGAGAGAAATTAAAATTTTTAGCTTCCCTTGCGTTTCTAAAGAAAGCTATTTCTCTCTCTGAATCCACTTCTTTCACACTCATTCAGCCCGGTGCTGCAGCGAAATAACCTCCATAATACGCTTCATTTCTCGCAGATTAGAAAAATTGTGAAATAGAGTGTTTTGAAATACACATTCTCTTTCCGCAATCTCGATTATATACTTTGTGCTTTTCTTATCAAGTTTTTCTTATTATTACACAATAAAATCTTTTTATGATTATTATATAGGTAATTTTAATGGTATACTATTTTTCATTAATTTATCGTAACTTGAGAATGTTGCACAAAACTGGAATATTTTCAGAATGTGACATTTTAATAAACTATTATATTGAGCGAAATTGAGTACGACAATTGTTCCTTATCCTATCTTGCAGCGTCACACTGACAGTTACATCATTATCGATTTATTATTTCAGGATCGCAACGTCCATTTGAGAACGTTGCGTGATTATCAATTGAAAATATGTCGATATACATGTTTCGGAACGTGGGAATCATCTCGTATCATGCAATATAACAGTTTTCCTCTTCCTCCCGTTCGCTTATCTTTCCAGCCTTCTCGTTCTCATTTTGTATTTTTATCGCAATAGCAACAACTCGAGCTATCGTTCTGCCAAATAAATTCTATTATTTCTATTACGTTGCGCGGCGGCGCGGAATCGAATTAACCAAACACACCGGGACGCGGAGGAAACGCGCATAGCGAGAGGAGCCGTCGCCGTCGCGAAAACGGCGCTGAGAGCAAGGGTGGTTTTCAGTGGTTTAGGTTCTGATAAAACGCGATAACGGCCACCGGTATAAAACGACGGGGAACGATAACGCCGCACGGCTTTTACCAACACCGACGACTCGGCTTTTGAGTTCCTCGCTTCAGTCAACGTGCCCCTCTTCCTCGCCACTGTTCCACTCTTTTCGACGTTTACGTGAGTGCCACGCCGCGCCGCCCGCCGCGCCGTATCTCTAGCGACCAGATCTCCAGGGAACGATCCGGGTACGGGATAATTGAATGACCGCGTTTGCCTATGGATTAGTAGTCGTGGATTTATCGGCTTCGCTTATTTCGACGATATCGCGCTCGAGAGAATTTTCTAATTACTCCCTACGTCGTTATTATTGAATGAATTTTTTTATGGTAAAGAAACTACGTAGCAAACTTGATTCATTCTGCTCTTTCTAGTTACAATAATCGCAATCTTAATTTTCTAGAGGACGTTATGCAATTTGATTAGATATTTCAAACTAAATTCTTAAGCATACGCTCTTAATGTAAATCGCTCTCCAGATATACAACATTTTACAAAAATTCACGTCTTTCCGTTCTTTCAAGCCATTTGTCGACGTATTGACAAATGCATCTACTATTATACCTTACAATCGTCACTTATAGATATCGCTATCGGCGGAATCACGAGTGTCTGGCGTCACCGTCTGTTTCCACTACTGGAAATCAGAGACGTCCATTCCCTTGCGTGTTCCGGATTGTCGGAATCGATCAGTTTCCGTGACTTTTTTTTGTTATTCTGCCAAAGTGTTCATAACTACTCGCTGCAAACAAACGACAATACCGTACGTAAAAATGTTATTTCTTTCTTCGAAACAGAAGGGAGAGATAACGAGAAGAATGGAAGTGAGAAATGTGGTAAATTTTTCTCATTTCGACGACGCACCAAGAATCGTAAATTAGATATCGGGCAATTAAAAACTCTCCAGAACTACATATAAAAAATTCGCGTTATCAAATTTTATGAAAGTATTAAAATAATTAAAAGTATTAAAATAGACTAAATGGGTAAATAATAAAGAAACAAGTACTTTATAAGAATATCTTAACTATATGCGACAGACACATATGTGACAAGTCAGATCAAGAGAAACGATACAATATTAGAGTTTTCGCGTTTCGTTTAGAGTGTCCTTTCCACGCTGAGTCGCGTTTCTGACATATGATTTACTTCCAATTTCGTTCATTCTTTCCAATGGTTCTCGTATCTCTTTCGTCGACCGTCGCCTGCTGATTACGAAAAGTTATAGCCTGAAATGTGAGTCTTGTACTACGTACAGACAAATGCATGTATTGTACGACAGTCAGCCTGTCACAAAAGCCTGCCGTGAGAGAGAAAAGAGAACGAAAGGATGGCGTATTACGGGGAAATGACGTACCGCTTCGCTTCGCTGAAACCATTCGTGAAAACCGACCAGTGGTTTCGCGTGAAGAACTGTAGAAATTGCTACCGACTTCCTATCGCTTTGAAAGGAAATCGTAATTTCGTAACAAGTTACCCTAAAGTGCTCTTACCGTTCTTCGATCTGTTTTTGCTTGTACGTATCGTCCTTGTTTTCTTCCCGAATTTTTTCAGATCACGTTCCATCAGATTTTTGTAAAATATTAACAATCTGAGTAATTTTCGAGAAAATAAAATAATATTTATAATTGTAAAATTGTTATCTCAATACTTTACATGCTTCTGAAGATGAGAATTCATTTTCATATATATATATTTTTTAATTGCACGTAGAAGCTTAAAAGTATAAATGAAAATCAGAAATACTGTGTTAATGCAACTGGTCCATGAGACAATTAAACAGATTTTATTACGAGTTTCCATTTTGCATCATATTACCGATTATGCGGACTAATTTAGGCTTTAGATAATATAATCATTAACCTATATTATGTCTGCGAGTGTTTCGCCAATTTGAATGTACATGTATAACGTATTTCACCGCGCTCTGATAATTGATTAGAACATTGTTACTTCCGCATATATTAGCTCGTCAGCGCAATGCGACACTCGCGCGGCTTGCCGGCTTCCCGAAAATCTGTCACGTACTTGCTAAGTCGACTAATGATTCGACTAATGATTCATCAGCCGTGCCTGTTGCGAAACAGTTTGCTTAATGAGTGACGCCATCTTCTTGCCTCGCCGTGCTCCGCATCGGTGCGTATTGTTGCGGCCGATGGAACAACCAAAGTTTCTAGCTCATTAATTATCACCGGGCTTGCGTATCATGGTATCATCGCTTCAGAATGGACGAAGCTGTTGGTAATTAGTATTACCTCAATTAATGACGCCGGCGACGGCGACCATGATTGGTGTCTGGTTTAGGACCGCAACAAGCGTGAATTTACGGCTATCGACCCTCCGAGTCTTTATTTAAGAGGAAATTTTGAATTTCTCGTGGGTTTCCCTCCAAAATGCGTTTGTAATTTATAATCGCCATTTTTCAACTATTTTTCGATGACTCTTGACTGAATGTTCTCGATGCTCTATAATTTTATAGATAATAAAATTGTGCTTTTAGGTCTTTTCAGTAGCTGTGCCTTTATAAAATTTGCCAATCTTTTACAATTTAAAAATGTATCTTGATATCTCAATTACTTTGCATGATTCTCCATATTAACTCATTGCGAATGGAAGGAAAGGAATGTCCATCATAGCGGGCACAAAGTGCGAAAGGGTTAATCTGTAGGCTAATTTAGGCAACTACTGTGATAGCCTCGCGCAATTAATCGTCTGTGATTCTCGACATTGATACGCGGGCGGTCGGCGCGGCGCGGCGCGGCGTCGCGACGTGATAACGTAATCGTCCGAGAAATAATGGGCGTTAAAGGAGTAAAGGCGACTGTTTAGCGCGACTTGTCGCAGGGAAAATTAGGTCTCGGCTTTTTTATCGCCCTTAGCGCGCACACGCCACCTTAATGAGAGGGGCATGCCGATAAAATACAGGCGTTTTGCGGAACAGCTCGTTTGTTCGCGGCGTATGCGTGGACATTTATAGACTTACGAGACTAATAGCGACGGGGCGATATTAGCGTTAACGATCGAACATCGGAATTATTTAACAGGATAATTGTTAATTGATATACGCGCGGTGCGCGAAATATATCGCCCATCGCCCATCGCGCTGTTGGCCCGCTGATAATTTAGTAAATATACGTATCGGATATCGAGCGGCCGAAATGCAAACTGATGCAATATAGAACGTAACAGGAATCGATTTAGCAAATATCCTCCCGAGACGTTACGTGCATGATGAATTGTGATGGTATTAATGATTTTTCAATTTTTATTTGACATCACTTTACCATTGTCGTTAATGCAAGCATTACATGGCAATATCGCATTTTTTAATAATTGAGAATACCATCGTATACTGCCAACACTGCATAAAAAAACCAGAGTCTGCAAGTCTCGAGCATTAAGAGAGGATAGAAAGAGAAGGGAGAATAAGATAAGGCAGACTGGAAATTTGAGACAAAGTACCAGCTTCATCTTCTTCAGGAAGAAAATATTGAATGTGTATAATCTATATATTTTTATTATGTTGCATGTCTATGTATTCTTATATCATTGAATAGAAAATTTAATGGTATATACAGAGTGGCCTCAAACAAAAAGTACTGAAATAAAAGTTGTAGAGAATTAAATTATCTTGCAAATAAGGTGAAAATATTTTTATTACGTTCCAGTTTGAGATAACCAGTTTTAAATGTACAAAACATTTTTTTGTCATACTTTTTCAGATATTTGCAAAAGTATATAATGAAACATGATTTCACAAGGTTTTTGAGTGCTTACTTTTTAAGGAAGTATTTTTCAACCCATGTTTATTGAAAACTTTTTGTTCAGAATGAAATTTCCTATCAGATCATAAAGTCTGGCTAGAACGTGCCAGACTGGTGTTTGGTGCTACCCTATATAAATCTTAACATTAATTCAGTTTTATAGAGCAAAAATATAATGGATATTTTATGAACGTATCTTCTCTGCACTGGAAAATGAGATAATCTGGGACCTAGTTGCAATTCAGATGAGCAATGCACATCTGCGCGGCATTGTCGATGTAAATCGCGTATTTATCCCGTGCGATAACGAGAGTAGAGTTCAAGAAAGCACACCTCGATCGTTACAAGTTCTCGCGGAAATCGGCGAGATTGAGAGATAGGAAGAGTGAGGTGGGGGAGGGGGAAAGGAGAAGGAGAGATAGAGATAGAGAAAATCAATGTTCCAGTCTGAATAATAATTCCACAGATATTCTTCTTCCATGCCATTCTTCGGCTCTCTCTCTCTCTCTCTCTCTCTCTCTCGACAATCAGGGATCGCAACTGCGCATCTCGTATACTCATCTATTAAAACTTAATTTTCTCCTTGTTTCATCCATGGTCCTTCTATCTCTCCTCCCCTTACACCGGAAACTGCGAGTCGCCGACCATCCCGGATAATGTGCGGATGCAGATGCAGCTGTATCATGTCCGGTCGTGCACAGCTCGATATCGGCGCGCTATTTTCTCGCGACTGCGGCCTTTATCGGGGCTTAGCGTGTAATAAATATGATAGCGACGAATCGAAAAATCGGAGACGAATAACTGCTTCCCCGTCCGAAAGCTTCTACTTTCATCGCGATTTTGTTGAGCGGCAAGTTTGCAAAGTACCTAATTAGAACTCGACTCTCGAGTTCGTTAACGATAAGCATTAATAACTTTTAATTGTGAAGAATCACGCTTCGTACTTTCGAATCGCTCGTAAAATCGTTGATAATTTTATTTGCATATCCTGGAACGTACAACTTTCTTATTCGATACACAATGTGATATCGAAAATAATATTGTAACTTGTTTGTTACACGAATTGGAATACTACTTCGCCGCTGCAAACTTGAATTTAAGTAATGCGAACAGCTTTTCAATTAAAATTCACCTGAAATGCATATAAATGCTATCAATTTGCATCGAGAAATAGGACTGGCAGGAAACTTTCGACCGTCAGTTGCATCGGAAGATGTAATATATCTTGTGAAAACGTCAAGAGAGCTCCTGCGAACCTATAAAGTTCGACTTCCTATTCCGTCGACGGCCACGTACTACCGAATCTTCCAACACGAACATCCAACATCATTTTCGATCCAGTCGTTCGTTTCGCTTCGTACCTTGCCTAAAATCCTCATAATAGGAATGATCCATCGAAATCCGCCAAGTTTCTCCATTTTTCGTTGAAAAGACCCGATTTCTCTTTCGTTCTTACTCGCATTCTTTCCAAGTGCAAGATATACACATTCGATGTATGCTATTTCAAGTTATCTCCGGTTTCGGTCACTTGTAGTTTTTCCCGGAAAACTGTAGTAGCACCAATCGATGCGGACTCTATGGATGCGGTTTCCTATAAAATTCTTTTTATTCATTTCCGTATGCCACTCCGTTTCCGAATAAAAAGGATGGTCTGATACATTTCGTATTACATTAAAAGGTTTCTATACTTGTCGGACTCTTCTTTTTGAATTAATGTGACATATAAAAAATTTAATTTGAAGAGAGATTTTTTAATGAAATAAAATTATTGGTAGAGGTACTTGGATTTTTAATTTTTTTGCTTTGATTGTATAATTTAAATATTTAATCCATTTTCT
>VBVR01005940.1:0-11096 GCA_011638315.1 Tetramorium parvispinum
GCCTTAAATATCAAACTACAATTTCCAACCTTTATTTGCATTCCAAAAGGTACCAAATGTAAAATATAACCAAAAATAGCTTAAGTGGTACGCATTTGGCAACTCTCCCCTATTACTCGTTAATTACGATATACATATATTCTAGTTATTAATTTAAATGTATAATATAAGCATACGTGTAATGAAGCTAAGGGAGATGTAACAGTTATGCGAATAAATATAACTATTATTATCTATCTTAAGTAATTCTGCTGCCTAATATGAAATACAGAATATGGTTCATGCTGGAGCTAAGCCGATTAATCGTGTGTGAAACGACACAAAAGGAAAGCGGTAGAGATTTATTGTTGTAACGTCCGGATTTATTGCGACCGGTCGTAAATGAGGGAATTAAGGAAATATGACATTGTATTACACAATGGCGAAATACCGCGATCCACCCCCGTTATAGGGTGTCTAGCGATTGTAAAGCCGAAGGTATTGATCGTTACGTCGGGGACTGTATGCGGGGTAGGTGCAAAAGCCTTACGCTTTACGACTTTACACGGGTAACAAGAGTTTGCATTAATAAAGCCCCTTTCGGGGCCCGAAGCCTAGGCGTTTATGAGCTCCCCGATGTTGAGCCGATGCGAAGACGTTATATAAATCCATAAATTCAGGTCGAGATACTTAAGGTAATTTTACGGGTGGGATACGGCGGGGTGTTTCGGCGTGTTTTATGCTTTTCCATATATTTTCATATGTTACGACAAAGGATTGGCGTGCCCAAACGTGTAATTTAAATTTATTACATCAGTACACCGTATATGTATCATGCTTATTATTATTTCAGACTGTGTATATGAACGAGAAATGAATGAGAAATATGTGTATATATTTACACATTTAAATTCAACAAATTTTTTATTAATATATTATACCTTTTATATATTATTTTACATTAATTCTAAAACTTTCTATTGTTGCATAACATAATTAAAATTATTCAAACTGTTAAGGAGTACAATTAATATTTTAATATGCAATTCAGATATTTTTTCTATATCGTGCAAAATAAATAGACATTTATTGTAAAATTTATTCATTGTAAAATTGAGATCACTCAATTTTATAATTTTATTATTTTGTAGAATAATTTCGCGTGCTACATACATAACAAATTGAAACTCTGTAAGGTCTCATGATTATTTATAAGGACATCAGATCAAATTTTTTACGCTAAAAAAATCATTCGGTCGGGGATGTCTGGGCAATTTCCCAGTTTTGCGAACCGTCTTCCAGTGCGGTTAAGTCGGGGATAGGGTCCTGTTTCCATTTCTGCTCCACATAAATGATTATCGGGATGGCTTGTAGCGAAATTCCCGCGTGACTGGACATCGATGTAACCGTCGATGGTGCGTGCAGAAGTCTCTTGGTCATCTCCCACGGGTGACCGAAGACGTTGTAACGGTAACGCCAGTCATCCCTCTAAACGGTGATCTCCGAAGCATTTCTTTATATCGCCGACACGCACATCCCCCTGAGATACGTGACGCAGATGGAGGGACACGGCCGCAATATCTTCATCCCTTTCCGTCGGCGCGCGCGAGCACTCATGCTTGCTCTGCTGCGACTGCTCTTCTCGCGCCCTCAGGAAATTTATATTTCATCGAATTGAGAACACCGCGCCGGGAATCGCTTTGTGCTGAAGCTGCCCTCATCACAATCGCCGCTAGAGCGGTAAGACAAGCAAAATTTCGCATTTTCTTTCCGATTCTTTGTTTAATTTAAATATCTTATGCTAGAATTAAGGAAATAGAAGAATTATTTCATTGATACTCTATAATTTTGTCCAAAATAATTTTATTACTTTGACATGAAAATGTTGCTTCAATAAGTTTTCATAATTTTTTTAACGCGAACTTTAACGTAAACTTGTTGTGATAATTATAAAGACAAAATCCAAAGGGAAAAGAAGAGAAAATAAAATTATTTAGTCTCTAATCCCACTCATCCATTCTTTTTAAAGTGACATCAGCAGCCTATGAATGTAAGTCAATTTTATAAGATTGTTGAAATTTCCATTACAACAAAGATAAGCTCTTCAACAAAGAAGTTCAATAGAATGAAATGTTTTCGGTAGAACGCGTCAGCACTACGGCGGCTTTTCTTTATCATAAGTGATTTGTCTTATGACGCGTTAATACATGATTAATCCGAACAAAGCGTGGTCGTAAGAAACCTTATCCTGACCTACGGCTTATCGCGTTAAAAGACGGAGCATTTCGAAACTTCTAACATTGTACGAGGGAGGTTGCCAGCCCCTTAAGACCATAACATTTATATAGGTGGTGGGTTTCTCCCAAAAAGGAGAGAGCCAGAGAGATATCGGCCATACGGTAACGAGAAAACGTGGCCCACGATATCGCCCGGATTTGACTCTACGCCCGAGATCGCCGGCGGATCGGTCTTATTTATTGTTTACGCGGGGATAATGTCGGCCCTCCGCCCTGGTGCTTATGTAAATATCTCTTAGCATAACCGTGACTAAATAACTCGCGTCCGATAAGATGGACTGGATAAAGACCCCCTACTTTGTTAGGCGCCTGTCGCGATACCGCATTTCACGTTTTATTTGAATGTTACCCTTTTCAATCAAAGAAAGAGGACGAGAAATCCGTGAGACTGAAAGAAAACCGTGATTCCAGAACACTTTCCGCGTTTGTTTGTTCTGCGTAATATTGAAAAAGCAATCACGAGTACTTTTGGGAATTTAACTATTTTAACAAAATTTTACGTGAACACGTCTATATTAAGTTTAGATTTCTCATCCCCCATAATCACACATAGTTCACATTTTTTATTTACTCAATTTTTGTTTTATTAAAGCTACCAGCAATCAAGTTAGATTTGTCTCTTTTCCAAGCACGAACGTAGCCGTAGGATCGATAATTGTACCGTCTGACCCTTTTATTTCCCTTGTCGAACAAATTCGCGATCGATTGTAACACGAGTGGCCGATCGCACGTACGAGCGTGCGTCACGTCGTCTCGCCTCGCCGTGTCACGAGTGTCGGTATCATCGTCGAACGCGGAGCGCGGCCGTGGCGCGCTCGCTTCTACCCCCCATCGGATCCGCTTCGACCGTAGCGAGAGGCAGCACTCGGCTCTCACTCGTCAGGGGGTGGAAGGTGAGCGAACGCGCCGAGCGGCGGCGGCAGTGGCGGCGGTGACGGCGGCGGCGGCAGTGGGGTGCGGCGGCGAGGACCCCCGAGCTTTCGTTTCTGGAGCAGACGAATCGATGCTCGTTGCCCGTCCTCCCCGTGCAACGAGTTCAATGTCTCGCCCGGGCCGGCCGTAGCCCCCGCGGTCGTGGGTCGTGGCCGTGGCCGTCGGACGGAACGCACCACCGTCAGCCACCCCCATCCGCCCAGCTGCCGCCGCCGCCGCCGTCGCTACCACCCACCCCCATCGACCTCTCGTCCGCGCCCCGTGCGCCGCGATGTTTGCCAGGCGTTTGTCACCGTCGAGAACAAAGTCTGCGCTCTCACTTCGACCGTGCGCGACGGCGCGTCCCGCCGCACTCCGTTCTGGAATTATTACGGCGCGATTCATGCTGATATCTCAACGTCTCTCCGCCGCTCGGAAGTGCGGCCTGGTTAAGCCTGGCATTATTAAGGGTGGATTACATTGTGTCCGCCTGATAATAGGTTGAAGTAACAGTTTCGTGGAGAATAAATATTTCAAAGAGTAATGTAATATGGGGTCCAGCAATTGGAATATGTGTCGTTTTATAAATTTCTGATGAAGAATGATCATTATCTAAATTTTCCACTGACTTCTCGCCGCGTGAAAAAAATATCGGCTAGGGGATTGAACGCGACTGTGGTTTATGATAAGTATCGACATCGGTATACGTACGATATGCGAGAAATTGCGTTTCGATAAAAGTTTTTCCAGAGTACCAGAAGAGGGAGATTTTTTTTTTAAACCACCGGGACGTACATCGGGATGGAAAGAAATGGCATCATAGGTGGACTTGGAATTCCGATTCGATTCGGTTCAGCGATGTGAATAATACATACCATTAGGACAGCTAGAATTGCTTCTAAGGCGCATGATCTCTCTTCCTGAGGTAAACTACGGCGAGCAGAGAAAGATATTGATATGATTTGAGTGTTTCACTGATTCGGCGCTGCGACCTCGCGGGTGGGAAATCGATATAAAAGCATCAACCCCCATAAATTCGACAATAACTGCGCGAGCATAAAGCAAATAACATGCGAAAGGGAAATAAATAAAATTAACGTAAAATAACTGTATGGATATTCGCTGGCAAAATGGAACTTCGCGAAACGTATCAAAAGGGATGCTTTGATAAAGACCGCAACGTCATGATATGTAAAATAAATAAATAGATAGAGCAAAAATTGTTTCGTAACACACGATATTTTTCTCAATTACGTAATTAAATATAAAATAAATTTTAATTTATTTCAACAAAGAAAAACTTTACGGGAAGCGTAATCGTTGCATGAAAGCATGCCTAATCTCGCGCCAAAGTGCGCGATAATGCGATCAAAGTATCAATCCGAAAAAAAACGCGAATACGTACGAGAGCAAGAAAACGAATGAGTTTTTGCGCGAAATCGCATTAGCGCCCTGTCGACCACCTACATCGCGAAGTCGTTAGTACCATTCCATGTATGCATGTATGTATGGCCTACCATTATTCCGTGTCGATCTTCTGCGAATACAAATGACCTGTTACAACTTCGGATCTGCACCGGGCTAGGACCTTTCTGTCGCGATCGACTGTCGAACGCGCGGCTGTAATCGCGCGGATTATTTCCGGTCTCGTTTGGGATTTCAAGACAATTATGGTCGTAAATCCGCGCTATCATTTGTCCCGCAGATTAATTTTGCCGTCCTTTTTTCCTGCATTCAACGACACCGTTTGCTCAGCATGAGAAATACCTCATTCTGCCCTCTATCTCTCTTTATCTATCCATCTATCTGTCCATCTGTTTATCTCTCTTCTCTTCCGATTGTCTTTATTTCTCTTTCAATTCCAGGAATGGAAGAGAGATGAGAGAGACGGATGAAGGCGACGTGGGGTTGCAAGCAAATTGATATCGGCTCGTTTCAGGCGGGACAGGGCGAAGCGCTTTTTGCGTCGAACCAGTCGAACGAATGAATTATCTTTCCGAATCGTTAATCTCCCGCGCAACGAAATGAAACGTTGGAACGTCGTCCTCGCCCCCTTTCCGGGCCGTTTTTACGGGGGCTCGCGCGCCCTTCCGCGCGCCCACGTTTCGAAGGTTGACGTTAACGGCAATGGCATTACGAGCCGAGAGAATTCCTCACTGTCGCGCGACAAGCAATAATTATTTTTATGGCTTGTCTTATAAGGATCGTAACGAGAAATATAAAGACCGCTTGCGATCTTTGATTTTCTCTTTGAGTTAATGATAACGAGGAACCACGATTTTATTTTGTGCTGCTATTATAAACATATTTAATTTAAAATAAATTATGAATGTGGATATTTCTGTAATTGCGGATTATACTACATAAATTTCACATTAAAGTCTTATGTATTCTGTTAATTTTAAGCGAAAATATTTACCTTCATTTTACCATGGACCGTGTAAATTGCCTTTGTTGGTACCTACATTAATATCTTTATTAGGAACACGATGTATTGAAAATGTTTGAGTTTAAATCTCTCGTAAGTATCCTGCTTAATGAAAGTAATATTAAAACGTAGTACTTTTATACGACCGAGTGCTCTTTTAATGCCGCAATTTAAGTAGGCAAAGTCTCGACAAAGTCTCCACAGGTACAAACACATTTTCGTTCCGCGCGCCCCCAAGGTGGAACCCTTAACCCTCTACACCCGTATAAATGGACAAAAGCGATTACGCGAGCGTTCCGAATAACAAACTCATTTATTATTAGCTTAACGCCGTATCTCGCGGCGCTCGCCGTCGTGGTGGAGCGCGATATTATGATATCATTATGGCAGTACGATTGACTAAATCGTTCCCGGGTCCTCGTAACTCGGGATTAGGACCTCCGGAAGGAGGCTTAGATGGGTTATTACATCGCCATACGAAACCGTAAATCGCGTCACCGCCCTGCGCCACGGTCAGGAAAACTGCGAGAGTAATTGCTCTCGCGACTTCTAGGGAAATGCCCCGTCTTCTCGCTCGCCGCAGCATCGGGACTCCCCGCGTAGACAAACAATAACAGCACCCTCGTTGGAGAGAAGGGCGAGAAACGGAAGAAAATACGTCCCCGGAGAAAACGAGAGAAACAATTTATTAATATCCCTCAAAACAAGCGATCGCGGGATTTCGAACTAAACAAAGGAGTCGCACAAGAACAATACGAACTGCACATCACGCGTGTCAAATGAGATTCATCAGTCTGCGAGAATTTATTTCACTTGCCCACAGACGAAAGATACAAGACAAAGAAAATCACTTGAGGTATTTCGTTATAATTTTGTGAAAGCGGACGAAATTTCTGTAAAAATAAAATTTTAACGAACGGACTGGAAACGAGCAACTTTTTTTCCAATGACGCGCCGATCAAAATTGCGGATCAGGGACTCGGTAGTAAGCGCTTCATTCTTCTCAAAAGTGTCGTTACACGCAACAACGAGCAAGTTCTTTATTTGCCGGTACGTAAACCAGGGCTACAGCGGCTGTGCAACTGCGTTTTATCTGCAGTACCTTTACAGCGGACTCTACAATAGTTCTTTGTTTCCGCGGGTATAGTCGCCCTCTCGCCAGTTGTGTATAATAAAAAAGAAAGGCAACGAGCGCGGATAAAATTTGGCCGCTCCACGATGCGCGGGCATCTCGTCGCCCTTTGTTCGGTTTTGATCGATGCGTTAATGGGTTAACGACAGCGTAACGACCGTCTGGAGAGGAATTATTTTCGCATCTCGGCGCCCTCCCTGCCGTCCTCCGCCGTCGTCCCCCACCGTCACCTGGATGACGGGCTGAATTTACGAAGAAATAAGGAAAAACCGTTATGACAGGCCTGACTTCCTTCCCATGAAATGTACATTTACAACGGTGCAGACTATTGTCATTGCCGTAATACAATATTTATTCGTCTGCGAGAGAAAAGCTTCACTGTACGTGTCTGTGAAAAGCTCTTGATTAAAATTTGACGTACTTTAAGCATTTTTCGTGAAAATAACTTTTTCAGCCGTGAAATAAGTTTTAGAAAATGATTTTTAGGAAATCTCTTGGATTATCGTATTATGAGTTGATTTAAGAATTTATAAATATAAGGCGCACATTATATATTTAATTACAACGACATTTCTCGTCTCACGACCACCGAAATTCGCAGAATACAGTCTCCCTTGTATCAAGAAACAATTTATTCGGCTACACGTCGTGCGCGATATTCGGGTCAACCGTTACCACATATGCGGGCTCATTTCAAGTCATTTCGAGGCGCACACCCGTCGTTTTCTCACCGCGAAGGAAACGAGAGTAGTCCCGAGCGGGTCCCGCGTGGTCATCAAAGCGAAACGGTGCATCAGCGATAAAAGCCGTCGCACCGTCGCCCCGTAATACGACGTTCCGAGAACATTTACGACTAATTGTTTCGCCCCGCGCGCGTCACCGCAGGTACCCTCTCTTGTCCTTTTTCCTCGACAATGAAACCACAGCGGACAATGTCCTGCCAACGCACGCGCCATCGTAAAAACGGAAGGACCTGATACGCGGATACCGTTGGTAGTAAAAATTCGGCCGCGGCCAGGGGGAGGATGGGACCACGCGGGGGCCACGTTGCGGGAACTACGATAATGGCTAATAAAAATCAGCTAACTGCTTGCAAGACATTGCTGCGCTAATTGCTATCGTAAATTTTTTCCCCTCGATCGATGTACAACATCGTCGTGACGTGAACGCTCGTGCGCCGATCGTAAATTAGTAGGCTTGATATATCGTCGGGATGGGGTGGATTCCTCCTCGCGACAGTGTTTCGGCAATAGCAGAAACATCTGCATACACTCTTTCGTAAGAAAAATATTTCCCGTTACAATACATTAGAAAAGATAATAAGTCTTAATTGAAAATTACTACTTCTTTGTTATCGTCATTGTCATTGAAACTGAGTCTGATTTGCGATGTACGTTTAATGCCTAAATATGGACTTAATACAAACTTATATTTTGTAAGATAAATTTATTTTGATATATTTGTGTCCTTAGTAGACATTTATAAATTTATACTTGACTTTTATCATCCAGTTTTACGAGTGAAACAAATGCTGCTTTCTGATTTTGACGTTGGGGAAATAAACACAGTTAATAAAAGTAGTTTAGGCCTGACCTTTAACATCTATTAATGTGTAAAAGTTTCTTTACGAACATATAAGGCGCAGGACGAAAAGGATGACAAATATCGCAGTAAACTGTGCCGCCTCCTCGTATCGATCGCACGTACAGAAACGATGAAAGAAATTTTCATAAAGCGAGTTGCACGCACCCGCGGCACAAGCGGCCGCGAGGATCATGGATTTACATGCGGCTCTGTCCGCGGAATGTAATTTATCGCCTGGCAGAAACGCGCCGGTGGCACGTCCCACCGCGAAACGCGCGTTCGCAAACAAAGGAAAACTGCTTTCGCGTTTACGGAATGTAATGCGCGCGGCAAGGTTGGATGCAAATGCCGGGTACCCTTAGCGAGAAAAGGATAAACTTCGCGCTAAGGCGCCGCGCGGAAATTACTATTTTACGAGTGCTTCGTTGGGTGAGTTCACGAATAAAAGTTTATTACGCCGTTCGGGATCCCGCGAGCCCTCGTACATGAGAGGAGGTCCCTTCGCGAGCGCGCGGGGTACGTCTAACGAAGAAATGCCGTGTTCTCCTTTATGACGTGCCCGATATCGACAGGAAGTAATTTTCGACGAAAATTGCGTTGCGCTGAGAAAGTTAAACGTCGATTACATCTTGTTCTCCTGGCCTGTCTGCTCTATTTTTCAACTTTCTTTCCCGTTATGTGTGGAAAACGCTATATAATTTTGTGTCTAGAATAATTAACGTGAAGCCTGAAAAGAGACAATGCATTTCGACATGTCTCGATATTACAATAATTTCGTCGAAATCTAATTTTTCTGGAATCGCATAATTTTATAACTTCGAACATTCAAACGAAACTCCTCCTCTGAATATACTAAACGGCAGACTAGTTTTGTATATTTCCTTCATTTCCTGGGAGGATTTTACGCGTCGCGATATAACTCGCTTACATCTTCGTGCTTCTTCAAACGAGTCGGCTTTCTGAATATTCAATTAAGCCAGATTGTATACGAAATTTCATTACGTAGTTGAAACAACGGCGGCAAGTGTTCCACTCTTCAATCTGTAAAGTAGTCTGCTTATGCACAATCTCTTTGTACGTATGAATGTTTCGTAAAGTGCTACGAAACATTTGCATCGCTCGCGATATGGACACGCATCTCAACTAGCTTATACATATATATGCCCGATGAGAATAATAGGAGAGACAGAAACATCGTCATGATGAAATTAAAATTTAATAAACGAATAAGTTCATTTTCAACATTAGGCGATATCTAATTTATGTTACAGACTTTTTATATCCTACTTTTAAATAACATTTAATTATTTTACTTTTTTAAATATTAATCATAATTAAAATTATATTTAATAATTTATATATCTGAAATATATTCTTTACAATTTAATCGCAACGCATATAATAAAAGAATGGATCATTCTCAATTTATATTTTTTCAATTTTTAGACTTTATTTCGCAGGCTTTTTATCGAATTTTAGTCTGGCAGACGTGATGTTTAATGCATGGCAGAAAAACGCGAGCCGGCGTATATGCGATGTTATTCACTATTTATTAACGTTTCACGGTAATCTTGATGTTTGGGGAATGCCGCCATTAACGTTGATATTATATCAATCACGTGATATCTGGCATATTGTCAGATAGGCGCGAATTTCCATCGAGACGCGAAATTCGATGGAACGATCGTGAATATCGTTGAAGATCTCATCTCTTTGAAGAACCGGCAGGATTTGCGTGCCACCCAACTCCTACGGTCCGCAAATACTCCGATCTCTTGCGAGAATCGGCGGCGGAGACGGTGGAGGAGAGGACACGGCGAAAAGGAAAGAGGCCGAATCTCTATTTTCGCAGTCTCGCAGAGGCAGGGCTCGAGTCCTGAATAGACACGATAAGGATCTTATATCTGCGCCCGTGCTCGAATGGATGATGTCGCGAAATACAAAGTAAACTATCTGACACATTGCCGCAACGCCAACGAGCGGCGCATCGTCGCTTGAATATTGATGTGTCGCGCTTTCGCTTTCAAACTCAATGGACTTCACGCAGAAATCGGATAAATCGGGACAGGATTTTGAAGACCGCAAAATCGGGAAATCCCTCGATGCTTTTATGTGTTTGCAGCTGCAAAATACGTAACGGCACTTGATTGCTATTCTAGTTTAACTCGCGATATATTCAAGCTTCGTTCACGTGAAGCAGCTCTCGGTACGAGCTCGCTTGAGATGTAATAAACGATGCAATTGCAGACTATAGCGAGGGTTCAGCAACAACGTGACTAAGTGCACTGGAAGTGAGCTCGCCGCGTGGAAATTTTCTAAAATTACCGTAATCCTGTCAAGGACTTAAGACCAGCGACCCTCGAACTATCTGGTCTAACTCGAGATGGGCTTCGTTGTTTCACCTGCTAACGTGATTTCATGTCGTCGACCTAACTGTGCGGTCTTCACTAATGGTCTTCACTCGTAATAAGTTTTATAAATTTCTTTCCGAGGCACATATCAGATTTGCGCAAGAGATTACCTAATGTATATTATGTGTATATTGTAATTTATAATATTCTAATTAATAAAAATAAATTTTCAAAAATATCTCTTATTAATCCTAAAAATACGATATAATAAAAAAATTGTTATTTATATATTTGTTGTAAATTGTTCTAATAAATTAAAATCTAATTGATTAAAAACGTCCATTTTTTTTCTCTTCAAATGTTGAAGCAATTAGAAAAATGTATGCATCGTAATATTGCTGTCTCTTATACAC
>VBVR01005941.1:0-11096 GCA_011638315.1 Tetramorium parvispinum
TTTTTAATTATATTTTATAAATGTGACTTATTAGTTTGTATATGTGGTACATATTTATTTTGTATATTTTAGTTGTTATCATATTATATAATTTTTATTGTTATTATATAAATTTATATTATAATATTTTTACTTATATTGAATTATACAGGATAATAATTATATGTCCATCTTATAATTTTGGCGAACATAAAATAGATTTGTCAGGGAAATCTTTGTCTAATAATAATGATATTATAAATTTAACTAAAGAAAACAGGGAAACAAAAATTGATGAAGATAAATGGATAAAACTTTCGCCGTAATAATTAAAATTTCGCTCCAATTCTATCGATTGAGAATAAGGAAGAACGTATTTAATTAGCTATGAGGTAGAAGAGGATAATTATCATTTGACTATTCATGGCCTTGTGACAATTAAGATAATATATTAACTTATTAACGTATACAATTAACGAATTTGCATGAGAGAAATGATATTATTTGAATTATAAGAATAAGTTTTATTGTAACATTATATAAAATCATGTAAAATTGTATAAATGTTTCAAAAATAATTAAATATAAAGAATGTAAAATATGAATATATGTGCATAAATAATAACTTTTGTATAAAACATACAGGTTTTCCATTGTTCAATTTGTATTGATTAAGCATAAATCGTTCTAATAGCACATTTCTGATCATAAAATTATCCGGACAGTATATACATGTTTAAAAGATACCATAAAAATGCCTTTAAGATGTCTTTACGATGTCTTTTAGGCACGTGCCTAAATGTTTAAAAGACGTTTTAAAGATGTCTTTACGAGGTCTTTTAGACATGCGTGCTGTCTGAGTAATAGCTATACGTGTTTGATTTGTTCATTAACATATTGTCGTATGGCGCCTGTTCGGACAAACCTAGTTCTATTTTTCGCCAGATATATCGATTTCACAGTCCCGACTGTTAATCTCGTGAATGTCGTATATTTAATTCAAGCTTCAGACGACGGACGCTTTATTATTTGACCGCGACGAATCATCGTTGCCCGATGAATTATTGACTCGCGTTACTTCTCGAAGCTTATGGTAATTCAAGAGCTAAAGGAATCGCTTTATAGTTTTATTAAATGTATCTATAATTATTTCGTAATATTACGCTTAGTATGGCAAGCTATAATCTGTTGGAATATCTAAAGTTTATAACTAAAATTTTACGCGAATGTAATTTTGTTAATAAAAGAGAGAACAGTATTACATTTTTAAAAAATAAGATTACAATGATTTTATTATTTTATGTAGATGTTACCTATACATAATGAATTATTTTAATTGCAATGCAGTTACATATTTCTTAGTGAATGCAATTATATTTTGTTTTAAATCAATCTATTTCTCTTATTATTCTACATATAAAAGTATTAGAGTAAGATAAAAAATTAATATTTTATGAGATATTTTATATTTTATTTCAGAATAAAATACACAATATGAAATATTAAACTATTAATTGTAAATTATCGACTGTTGAAATCTTTTATTACTTTTATACGCAAACAAAAAATAACTACAAAAGAGAATTTAATTATATAAAAAAATCATATTTTATTTAATAAAATATCGATAACATTATAATGCTTCGTAAAAAATGCATATTATTAACAATTTTTTGTATAAATAAGATCTCTATTAAACTGTAAAAATTTTATTTAAAAGGTTTCTGAAAAATAAAAAATAATTAAATTATTTAAGAGATAATGCATTAAATTATTATTTCATCTTATACAATTCATCATATGTGTTATATAACCAAAAGGTATAATAATCTCATATTATATATTTGATATATTATAATTATATATACAATATGTATATGTGTATATATATATATGTGTATATTAATTTTTGCTTCTAGGCAGTTTTACTTAATAACTATTAATTAAGTCACTTATAATTAAACAATATCATCTAAAGATTTACTGATTGGTTTGTTACAGTTCAAAAAAACGACGGCACACAATTAAAACTGATCATTGATTATGGCGATAACATGCAGGCATTGTTTAAACCGATGCGGTAAGTATAATCATATGTATTGACATTTATGTTTCTTATTCCTCTGCCTTAGGACAATATATTATCATAACGATAATTTTTTAAAGTTTTATCGGTTATATAGTACACATAATACATAATCAAGTTAACATAATACATAAAAATTTATATAAGTATTGATACATTAAACGTAATGCATATTTATAAATGAATATGAATATAAAAACCTAATACAGACCCAATATTAAACATTTGGGCGCGCGCAAGGCATATACATATATTTATACGTGTACGTAAAAGTAACATCCGTACATATATAATAAATTTTATATAAAATATTTATCCATAAAACTAGTTACCCTTTATTCGATTATTGTGGGATTATTATTATTGCTATTAGATACATTAATTTTTCTTGCTCTTTTTTATTAATATTTGTTCATTGATTTTCTCGTATGTACATACACGCGCGCGCGCGTGTGTATATATATATATATATATATATGAATGTTGTATATATATATATATGTATATTCTAATTAGCGCCATTATAGCACAAATTAGAGACGATTGCATGCAAATTACGAGCGAGAGGTCAGTTTCTATGACCCGCGTGAACGATGGCGGTGAAACCACAGAATGTCGCAAAGTTCTTGGCGTATCTTGGGATCACAGGCAGACAGCGCGCAAAATTACTTGGGCAGTTTGTCGGTGCAACACGGCGCCGCGGGATGTTGCCACGATAGCGCCCAAATTAACGCCAAAGCATTGCTCGAATCGTCGTCTTAAATTCACACACAGTCTATACGCAAAGTTACAAATTTGCATTCCTTTCTGCTAAAATTACTTTGATCTATTCTAAATAATTGGAAAGATTAGTTTTTTAAATAAGTTTTTAGAAATAAATGCTCAGTAATTTGAATATTTAATAAAATAAACAAGCAGAAATGTTTTTATGTATTAATTCAATTAAAGTTTTAAATGTTCGTAACTTTTTAGTTACAAATTACATTTACATTTATAAAAAAATAAAAGTGATTTCTTTCTTTCTCTTAAAATAAAATTTTCTATGGGATTTTATTCAAAATTTCAAGATTTCTCTTTACCGAAAAGAAGGCAAGAGGCAATATAATTTTATCATCATAAGATGTTTTCCGCTTCTTGTGCATTACTTTTTAACGACAGTATTTGTTAGATTAATTTAAAGTTAATTTTTTTTTTAGTGAAAATGTTGAGGAAAGTTATCAACTTCTCAATCTTCAGCATCTTTGTAATTAAATTTCAAATTAGAAGTTTATTAAAGTAAATTTTATCTAAAATTAGCAAACAAACATAATTTGTAATTTATTCAGATCCTTGAAGTTCATTTTCGTTTATTTAAACATTATCTGGATTTAACATATAAAAGGACATTATTGTACATGAATTATATACTTGAGTTTGAATGTAATTCTTTAATAATTTATTTAACTCTCAATTTCTTAAAAGAAATTAGTGCAATATTCTCCAATTAATATTAGGCTATAAAAGAGTTCAATTAAATGTCAATGAGTTTAATTAAATCCAATATTCTTATCCTAGACATTCCATTCCTGGCGTTATTTTATAATGCATGCTTTTTTGGCCTAGTGGCCAATATATATGAATGTAATCATTCAGTACATATATGTATATTTCTGATAATTAAGCTTTATGGTAAATAATATTGAATTTCCAAATTGCAATATATTGTAATAACTATATGTAGAAAATAATTTATAAAAGAAAATCGATTAGAATAAATCATAAATTTCATTCTTTAAACATGATATAGATTAAGTTCTTTATCATTTAATGATATAGCAAATCATTCTGATGTTTCGAAATGCCACGATCGATAAACCTTAATACGAAATAGATGCAATTACTTCTCTCATCTTGATTTTTTGTTACTGACGAAGTAACATTTGGATTGGATTACAAGTGCAATTACATAAGTGATGTCCAAGGTACGCTTTGAACTACGAGAACACTCTTGAACAGCCAGACCTCTTCATCATCCCCTTCCTCTTGTTCTTCAACCGTTTTCTTCTTATTCTTTCATAGTACTTTTCTAGTAAGTGATATGACACACACGCCATTGTTTTACATTTTCAAACGTGCCTTTTTAAAACTATCAATAAATTGAGATTCAATTAAAATACATTCAACTTATTTTTATTTTAAAATATAATGACTCTAAAGAAATTTTGTATATCTAATCTTCCATTTTTTAATCAATTAAAATATTAAAGTATTAAAATGTAATTCTAATAATCTAATAATTTTAACATGATAATTTTTAAGCATGAATACAAGAATTTTGAAAATAATTTAAATAATAATGACGATATAAAATCAAATTTAATTGCATTTAATTATTTTCAAGTTACTGATAAAAATTAAACAATATATGAAATATTAAAATCAATATTTAGTTAATTTTGAATTTATGACTATAAATTGATGTATTTCATGCAAAAATCTCACATTTTCTATCATATCCCATCATATATATCTAGAAAATGACTTTAAGATCTTATATTGTATTTAACAGTATTCATATAAAAATAAATGTTGCAGTTTGAAATTTTTTTTTATTCTTTCTAGAAAAAAATAATTAAATCAATTATATCATATCAAAATTATCGAAAATGGTCTGTGTGCACTTGTATGTATATTTTGATACTTGAATCCTGCAGTGTGATAAAGAATTTTTAGAACGTCGATGACAGATGTAATACGCACCTGGAAACAATTTTATTATTTTATAATATAATATAATATAATCAGTGTATATTTTATAATAATTAATGTTTCGACGAAAATTGTTTTGTATACAGTAACAATAAGTAGGAAAATAGCGACAATGCAATATTTGAAAGGGTCGTAAGAAATTTTCAGACAAATGATATTGCGATTCTCTACTGCTCCTTTTCACCCTTCCCTCTCTCTTTATCTATACCTCTATTTTTATCTCTATCTATCTATCTACCTCTCCTTCTCGGTGGTCCACACGAGACCGGAGCCCTTTAAACTTCCAGTGGGCCGAAGATTCTACGATAAGTGGTTGGCGCTCGCGCGGTTTAAACTCCGGTAATAAGTTCGCCAATAAGTTCCCCGAAAAGTTTGCGATTCCACGGCAGCGAGAATTTCGGCGAAACGGCGAGCTGGCCGCAATAAACTCTCATTACTCGCTCGGACAAAATTTGCTCAATCTAGAAGAAGAACGAAAACATTCTTTATGGTATATTCTTTATACGATTATATTACAATTATTTATTTGTTTTGTGACTTTTAGATTTTTATGTTAAAATATCGTTTAGATCATTATGCACGCACATATTCTAAAAGTTTCCAACTTTATGGAAACGAGATATTATACAAAATAACAAAATCCAGATTAAAGTTGTTTTTGCAACATTTATAATATAATGTTCATAATTAAGAAACTTCAATTGTATAATGGAAATGAATCTCAATCAGATATTTGATCAACCAGATTTTCACAAAGTAGATTTTTTTCCTTATTCTCTCAATTGCAACTCGCAAAATTCATGCTTGCTCGTGCTTATTGTCCTGTCTCGTATATACATGTATGTATGTATATATACGTATATACATATATCGCTCGTAAAACCCGCACCAAGATCACCGAGTAAATATTTGATCGTGCTCAAGTTTGCGGAACTCCTGAACCTTCCTCTCTCTCTTTCTTTCTCTCACTTTCTGTCCCTGCATTTCTCTTTCTCTCTCTTTCCCTCGGTTCCCTTTCCCTTCCTCCTTTTTCCTCTTTTCCTTCGTTCTCTTTTCCTTTCGTGCTCTTTTCGAGAGAAAGAGGTCCTAAAGAGAAGTTCGGGGACTAATAAAAGTCTGAGCTTTTGCATTATCCCTTTGTTGCACTTCTCCAGTGAATAATTTTGATTTTTTTTCTTTTTTGTCATACATGATGTAACCGAATTACACATTGCACAGTTTAGAATTTATCAAACTATTACGATATAATAAAATATTTTTTTTAATTGAATGTAAATAGACACAATATTACAAAAAATTACATATATAATATAGGAGCTTTTTCATTTGGTTAAATAATATTTATTATATTTTTATGTGAATTATGTATATAAAATAGGATTATTTTTATTTCTTTATTCAAATGAGAGGTATCATATGTACAGTTTTAGTAACGTCTTTATTTAACGCATTATGCCGGAGAACATGAAATAATTATCAAATAACGATTGGTAACGAGCATTTATAATAAGTGTTATATTAGGATATTGATATACATGTTTGTATGTCTGCGTATATTTATGTGTGTTGATTTGCTACACATGTATTGTTCAATTATATTAATTCATCCACTAAATGAATAATCACGCTGTATATAGAATGTACTGCAAATTATTAGTAGAAATGAGGCATGTAATTAATGAAATAAATCAATAGAGTCTTTTATAAAACATTGAAAGAAAGATATTTGCAATCTTGATTTTAAAGCACAAAGGTTACACGTCTCTATTTCTATTTCTCTTTTACAAAAAGAAAAATAATTGTTGAACAATTTTGCAAATTATGTTATGTAAAATTTGATAGATATTGAAATGCAATATATATACATATATGTATAGTAACAAATAGTTACTGCGTTACGCAATAAACAGAACGGTCACACAATAGATCAAAGTCACGCGATAGATATCGATCGATTGATACCGCAATTCGCCTTAATTTTGCAATATAGCAATTTCGGATAATACCCGCAATATTAGACACGCGAGTCTCTCTCTCAGAGACGTTCATGCTCCTCCGTCATTACATAGACTATTTCAAGACCACTGCGTGTTCTTCCAACCTTCTCAAATCAATAATAATAAAAAGAATTTAAATTAAAGCATAATTAATTCAATTTTTTATCATTGTTTTTCTTATCAATTAAAGAACTATAGAGTCTAATGTTTTACTCAACTTTACTCTTTTTATACATATGTAATATATATTTTATCATAATAAATCATAGCAAGTTTTCAATCGCAGGTTTCCGCGAGAACAACAGACTCTGCCAAACCATTTCTACTTCACAGACTTCGAGAGGCATACCGCTGAAATTGCCTCTTTTCATTTAGATAGGTAATATTATATTTAACTCTTTATCATACACAAATATATGATTAAGAAACATATTTTTATTGATTTTATGAAAAAATATTTAAAAAATAAATAAATTTGATTTTTATAAAAGGACCCCGCACATTTTATATGAAAAAAGTGGCTTCGATCAAACTGGCTGAAATTGAAATATGTTGTAGTTTAAGTGGTGCTGATCAAGAGTTTCCTCAAGCAAAAAGTCCGAAAATCAAAGTAAAAGATACGATGACTTGAACTGAGTACTATTGGAGTTTAAGAAATACCTACTGACAAGAGTTTAAAGTTATTAAATATTATAAATACATTTAAAATCATTAAATATTATAGAAGTGACGTACATTATATATACTTTTTCAAACATTTATGTATTAACTTAACCTGTGTTTAACAACAGGCATTTCTTAAACTTCAATAGCACTCACTTCAAATCATCGTATCTTTTATACTTTTGATTTTCGAACTTTTTGCCTAAGGAAACTTTTGATCAGCATCACCCAAAGTACAACATATCTTAATTTCAATCAATTTGACCGAAGTCACTTTTTTCATATAAAATGTACGAGATCCTTTCACGTCTATTTTTGAGCAGTTAAGTTTTTATTTATTGCTTACACTATTAAATGTTTTTTCTATACTTGGAATACATTTTTTACCTCGTGAAATTTTTCATGAGACCAACAATTCTGAAACTTTATAGTTTATTTACAGTTTGGAGCTTTGTTTTTTACACTCAAAAAAGAAGAATTTTTGTTTTTTTCGATTTTATTCTTAAACATACACAATTTTTACTTGAACCAGTAATTCTTGAGTCAAATATTTGTAACTTCATCAATTTTAACATTAAAGTCTTGCATGATAATATTAAAAAAGACTTAAAAGGATTAATCTGTTCAAAATAAAAACATCTGGCGTGCATAATTTTATAGAGAATAGAGTTTTTAATTTTTGGGTTTCAAATTTAATATTCTAAAATTTTTTCAAATGCATTATTTTTTCGGCTCGCAGGCTTTTGGGGTTTCACAGGACGATGCCGGTGAGCGGTCGGACTCTTAACGTTACGACCGAAATTTACCAAATTGCTGACGGCGAGCTGCTTAAAACGTTCTTCAAGAGTCCGGCCGGCAACTTGTGCTTCTATGGCAAATGTAGATATTTTTGCGATACGGCAAACGCAATTTGTGGCAGTCCCGACACCCTGAAGGGTAGCTTCGCCGCCTTTCTGCCAGATGAGGCTTTCGCGGCTAGAAAGGTCTGGCGGCATCCTTGGCGCAGAAGTTATCGCAAACGAAAGAAGGCCCAGTGGGAACATGGTAAGACACGGTCACATTTTCTATAAAAGTGTTCTAAAAGATATGTAGAGAATTTTAAAAGAAAACGTAAGGTTTTTCTTATTTCTGCATTAAGGTTATTATATTCAAAGTAAATATTATTTTATTTGCACTACTCTTCTGTCTACTATTATTCATTGATTTAAATGTTTCATTGTAGCTTTTTATATATTTTATTTGATTATTATTATTACTTTGTAATTAATATTTGCATGATTGTAATATTAACTAAAAACGAATTTACCATTTTTATATAATAGGCATTACTTTTTTTATTTATTAATTGGATTTTTACACAATTTTCCATTTATTTCTTTTTTATTTTACGATAAAAATTATATATATTTCGATAATTGTTGTAATAATACGTATTTAATTTTTACAGATTGATTATAATTTAAACAAATAATTTAAATAAAAGCGAAGTATACGTAATGAAAACTAAAGTTTTTACAATTATGTTTTTATTTTTATGTATATTTTCTTAATTTTTTAACTTTTTAATTAATAAATTCTTATTTTTTTGCAAACTTGCAGATTCCGATTACTGTTCTCTGGTAAGAGAAATTCCACCGTACGATGAAGGTCGACGATTGCTTGATCTAATGGACATGGCAGTTTTCGATTTTTTAACGGGCAACATGGATCGCCATCATTACGAGACGTTTAGACTTTTTGGAAACGATAGTTTTACGTTACATCTGGACCACGGAAGAGCGTTTGGAAAACCCTTCCATGATGAGACGTCTATTTTAGCGCCTCTCTTACAATGCTGTATCATCAGACAGACTACTTTAAGTACTCTACTCCGGTGAGTAAAATTTTTCATTATTTTTATAATAATGTATTATACTAATAATAGCAATGAGCAATCATTGAAAAATAATAAGTCCATAATTGTTCTAATTTTGAAGTTATCAAATTTCTCTATATTCATTAAATACATAAAAAATTATAAATATAAAAGTAATAATTATCATTGAAGAAAGAATTGTGCATTTTCTAATATTCCGTTAGAATTGGCTTTCCGATTCTACAAGTACTAATTGCTTCACAAATTGAAAAAAGTAATGATTATTGAATTTATTGTTATGAAATAATGTGGTATAGCTATTGTACAATTTAATCAGCAAGGTGTCAAATGTTTCATGATTTTGTCTGGACGACTAGACATCGATAACAGAAACGAACGATTTGATTATAAGCGTTTTAATCTATATCCTAGTGTTAATCTCACACGCGACATTATTTATCGGTTTTCCATTTCCGATACTTTGCGCGTCCGCGAAATCCGGACGGCTGGACATCGGATTTATCGCGTAGCCCGTAAAAACGCGAATCCGCATCAAAGCAAGGATTCACGAGCGCGTCCCCGCAATTCTGATAAAACGCAGCGCCCTGGATTGCGGAATCCGCCTTATTGTAAAGTTTTCTTCTTTTTTCCTTTTTCGGACGGGATCGAATTTAGCGGCGCTAAACTTACTGTTAACTGTTTTAAATTGCAAATCTCACCGTAGGAATAGGTCGCAAGTATCCCTTTTTGATTTTGATAAACTTTGAATATGTATACTTAGATCAAAATAAAAGAAATCTTTTTATGCTCTTGGATATATTAAGAAAATAAAATACTTCCTTAAAAAATCAACTTTTATGAATCTAAGCATATATCATCGAAACGATAAGCAATACGCAAAAATGTTTTAAACAACAATTTTTTTATGCTTGTGTGCAGTTTAATTCACTAGACGTGAAACGGATAGCATTTTTATTTGTAACTGACTGGATATTATTCTTTGTACATAATTTTATATATAATTTCTAATAGAAATCTTTTCTTTTATTTAAAAAATTATTTAATTATGATTTAAATAATAAATTTAAAAAAATCCTCTCTTTATTGATGTAATGCTCCCTTCTGATTGCAGCTTCCATAATGGGCCCACGCGGCTCAGCACTGCCATGAGACAAAGTATGGCAAAGGATCCTGTGGCTCCCATTTTATGGGAACCCCATCTAGACGCCCTAGATCGGCGGATAGGCATTGTTTTGCAGGTCGTCCGGGACTGCATTGCTCGCGAAAACTCTTCGCAACAGGTCGTTCACAGCGATAAAATTGATTCGAAATTAGTCTTTGATCGCGTTCTAAAATAAATGACCGCGATGTAAAAAAAAATGTAAAAAGAGATCTCCTTTTACTCTTTCATACTCTTTCTCTTTCTCCTTTTTCTTCCAAATATCTTTATTTCTCTCAAATATTAAAATTTTAAATCTTTATTGAGATATGTTGATTCAATTCTAAGAAGGTATTAGAAGATACCTTTTTTCTTATTATTGTTTATCTTTATAATCATTTTTTGTTTGTTAATGTATATAAATTAAACACTTTATTCATAACTAAATCGATTAAATTAAATCAGTCAACGAATTGATATAAGTAGAGTCCCGTCAAAAACTATTTTTTATCTATTAATAAAATTATTTTCCTCATTTTTTAATTTATATTTTCTTTTATTTGATTAAATCGTTGACAATTGTCCTGTTGACAATTGTAATTCATAATT
>VBVR01005942.1:0-11093 GCA_011638315.1 Tetramorium parvispinum
GTATAGTGTTTTTTGTTACACCTTTAAAAGATTAATAATAATTGAACTTCAAACAAAAAATGTTACTTTTGTCCCCGGTCTCCCCTATTATATACATAAAAATCATTTCATGAATGGCCAAATTTGTCTTGTGGCGGTTACGTTATATTGATGTAATAGTATGATAACGTAATATAGATATTATTATGTCTCAAATCTTGTTAATTCGAAAGCTTTCAATAGCGATGACGTGAAATTACATAAAGGGTATTTATGTTCTAGAAATAGCATGTGTTGCACCTGCACAATTATACGTAATATGCTTTGGATTAATTAAAACAACACGTAACAAAACGCGAACATAATAGAACCGACCACGCATTTATGATTTACGTGGTTATAACTATATGAATCCTAAACATATATAAGTCTCATGCATTTCGTTTTAAAATAATTCCTACAAATTAGAGTATTGAGTAATATTTAATATTAACATATAATATTAACAATTTATTAGAAATATGTTTATGATATCTTTATCGTTTTAACCCTCCGTCTGCAACTATCTTTTATGTCCAGGGTAGATTTTTCACTATTCTGCAGTAAATAGAAATCTAAAAAAATTCTAATATGTTTGTGAAAGTTTTAACAAGAAATTCTTACTCTTGCAGAAGCTGTATTATATTTTATTTATTTTTTATAAATTTAAATCGGAGTAAAAAAATGAAAAAAAAAACATAATTGTCATTAAAAATTCATAACTTTTATAGTTTTATATTAGAAAAAAATTTTCTTAGACTATAATATTTCTGGATATGTACTTTGAAAAAAAAAATAGTATAAGAATGTTGACTTCAAAAAGTTGAATTATTTAAACACGTGAAAATAAAGATTTCTATAAGAAAGTCAAGTCTCAAGCGAGAAAAAAATAATAAAATAATTTTTAGAACAGATTTAATTATTATTTTAGTTCACTTTTATTGAAATAAGAAAAAGAATATGCAGTATTATATTATTATACATTATGTACATACATACATATATAATTAAACATTTATATGACGCAGTTTTTACAATAATGCGTACGATTAATTAATAAAAAATAAAAAATAATTAAAAAGAAAATTATTTATTTATAAAATTAGCGCCAAAGAATGCTATAAAACACGAAAAACGAAATTTTTAATTTGTAGAAAATATTTACTTGGTTTGCAACCCTGAGTCATTAAAGATCCAACGCGATTTTAAATTGTTCTAAGCGCGGAACAAACAAATAATACACTTTGGCCCTTATAAAATTCATTATTATGGGTATAATGATATGCATAATTAATCGAGCGTTCTTATATTATCGTGGCTTATATAAAATCCATTTTATTGTGTAATATTGCATTTTTAACGTAAAATTTTTATGTTTGCATACCAACTCTCGTTAATAGATTTCGGCCGCCATCAAATTTCTCTCCTACTGTAAGTCGCAATAATGGAACAATGCCTTGTCGTTAATTGGATACTCGGGTCGTTGCTTTATTATAAAAGCCAGTTATTAAAACACTTCGCTTTGTTACGTAACGCTCAACATATCTCCCTACCGATGCGTGTGACATTGATTTCAGTATTATATACATGTATTAGCACGTAACAAAAGTCTCAGAGATCTTAGTATAATCTTTCTTCATGTTAATAAAATAATAATTGACATACATGACAACAATTATAAGAAAAATTTTCTAAATCTATAATTTTTTAACTTTATTTGAATTCTTTTAAAAAATTATTTACGTACTTAATAATTTATGTACACACGATGTAACATCTAAATTAAATTTTATACGTTCATATATACTTGAGTGACATTTACGTCTCTTTTCCATATTTTACTTATTTTATATCTTAAATCGGAATTATACAATATTTTCTACAATTTACGAATTCTGGTTATTTTTGTTTTAGAATCAGAGCATTACTTTCATAACGCTTTTTATATTAAATTTGTCATCACCGAGAAGGTCGAAGATTTGGCGTAATCATTTGACGCAGATATGAAATGCGCAATTTTCGAACAATCTCTAATTAGCATTATGCACTTGCCAGTTAATCTTAAAGAACATTCACTGGACAGCATGAATGAAGTGATTATTCAAATTATGACTATTCTGTCTCTCTCTCTCTCTCTCTTTCTCTCTCTCTTTCTTTCTTTCTCTTTTTCCTCCTACATCCGATCCTTACGTAATCAGATTTATAACGTAATAACACGACACGTAACAGCCTTTTTGCAACAGATTACCACTAACGAGTAAGGACGGGGTTATATTGCGCCAGGGGTGACTTTGTCTCACAACGATTAAAGAACGTCATTTAATCAAGTTTTTTAGTCATTTCTCTAAATTGATTAATTTTCTCGAGTTCGAATAATACCAAGATTTTTTACTTTGATGGAAAATTAATCTCAGTAATACATCATATAAATTGTATAAGATAATTTTTAGATTATAATAATGTAACAGACGTTACGATGTTAGACGTGAGTTGCAAAAAAAATAAATTAAAGGTTTTTTTTAATGCGTGGCCATTTCTTTATATATCAACACACTAGTTACGTTTTTTAACATATCGAATAAGATTTTCAACATAATTTCTAAATTTATCACATTTATGTCATCTTTTTATATAAGTTACGCGGAATACTCGATAAATTTGTTTTCTATTTAATTTCCATCTTACGTAGGAGCCATCTCAAAGGATTTTTCAACATAATACATTGATGTTCATTTAACGTGGCTGTAACAATTATGTTCGTTTGCACGTCATCGATGTTTTCTTCGAGATACGTATGTATTGTACGTGTACATTTAAGAACAGTGCGTCAATCCACATGCTTTCTATATATCCAGGCGAATGATCGAACGAAAGAATAAATTATTGTAATTTTCTAATATTTCGCGCGTCAAGTCTTAGATTAAAAATATTTGATTTTATGCAGAATAGAAATTCTGAATGCTATTGAGGAAAAATATTTCTTGATCTGTAAAATATTCTTTAAATAATTTTAACATTTCTAAAACAGCTTACGTATATAAATTTGAGAATCTTTTTTTAGAAATATATAAATAAATAAGTATAGCGAGTCTAACGTGGATTCCTCGATTTGTCCTGATAAAACGATCTTTCTTAAACAGTAAGTAAATTGTAAGGGATGGAATAAATGATCGAGTAAGAAACACAATCAACTCAAACAATTGCTTTTAAGCGGCTTTATTGATTCTGGATCTAATGGAATGCGAGTGCGGAGTTATTCGAACGGATGAGAAGGGGGATGAAGAGAATGAAACCGCGGAGAAACAGGTCCGCGGGTCTTTTGGAAGAGTTTTCGTGGGCGCTGGTCGGTCAATTTGTGGAGTGTGTCCATGGAAGTTGGTCCTTGATCTCCGATGCCTGGTCCTCCGATATTTAGACGATTAGGCCATATTTAGACGTAGGCGTAACTCTTGTATGCGTACGGTAAGGCCGGGTATGCCGAGTACGCGCTGTAAGTCGGTAGGCTGTACGCGCTGTAAGCCAACGGCGCGGAGACAATGGGAGCGTTGTAGCCACTGTAGCCACTGTAGGATGTCACAAGCGGAGCGCCGATGATCGCGCCGGGGGCTGGTGCGGGTGCGGGTGCAGCCGCGGCGAATGCCAGAAAGGCGAACAAGCACAACTGCAATAATAATACATTTAATGTAGCTATTTAACATCACGATATAGTTGATGATAATGTGATGCTGCAAATGGTAACAGTAATGGGCCGAGTTCTCGTTGTGCTGCGTGATGTAGCAGCAAGATTTCGTTTTATAGGAAATAAAGGCAGTCTGAGATGGGGAAAAACTTCTTGTATTTCTTTTAACTTTTAATAGATTCTATCTCAGAATTGTTAAATTTATTAGCTAATAAATTAGGATTTTCATCGAGTACTGATTGGTATATTATACAATATTAATTGAATCCATCAAGCGACTCCTCTCGCGATACGTTGCTCTCTCGATGATGAAAATGAGTTGGCAATATTCTGGCAAAAATCGCGAAAAGTGTTTAAATTCGTAATAGTAGGTTAAAAGAGTATAAGTGAAAATTAAAAATGTGCGATACCTAAAAGAACTCATTAACACTTTTTGACGAGATGCGAACGAGAAATACGTATCGATGTTACAAGTACGAGAAACTCAAGTACAAGTACAAGTAACTAAACGTATATGATCTCCGTGATATTTGAAATTATACGTGATATATAAAGCGAGAGAGACAGAGACACCATCGAACTCTCAGTCTTCTCGATAGAGAGACAGACACCGTTAAAGATATAAATGAATAAATCTAGCTGAAATCTCAATCGACTTACCAGTTTGAACATCTTGAAGCTCGTATATGTCTGGCTAGCAGTCAGTACGATAATACTTCAAAATACAACGTACCACGTCTTATATAGGAGCAAGGATCCCTCGGCCGAGTCTCCTTACCACCTCTTTACCCCGAGGTCTCTTGCGCGTTGCTTAGCGCACCTTCGAAGAGGGCGTCGCCTTGTCTCAAGCGGAAAACGAACGTGCGCTAGGCCGCGATTTCCTCTTTTTCCATTTCTTTCTTCAGTCGTGGTTGCCGCGGCAACCAATGGTACTTTGTTGCGCGACCGTACGTTAATATGGGGTAGGGACGGGTGTGATGATTCTTCAAGGTCGCTCATGATGGCCAGGCGTGGTCAGACTACTCTCCTTTTCTGTCTCAGATGCCGATGGAGAGTATGTACGCCACAAGAGCTTCTGAACAAATAAACCTGTTATGTATCGCAAAAAAGCTGTCCAATTCATTTATAATAAATAATTATCAGTCAATATTGCAGCAATTTTGCAAACAAATTTTTAATTTGATTAATAAATGCATATTAAATTTTATAATGTTATATTCTATGAAAAGACCCATTGAAAAAATTATAAACTAGTCATTTATTTATGAAAGTCTAATAAATATTTATGATAATCTACTAATAAAAAGTTTTCCTAGTTGCTCATATAAGACAGTTATGAAGATTCTATTATGACAAATATCACCTACAAAAGTTTCGAATCTTACCATTGGAATCAAGCTCCAATCAAATATCTTATTGCATGGCTAATTTTTAATTGGTTTACTAACTCGTTGCAAAGAATTTGCAGAATAACGGATTATTACAGACGATTAATGATTTTATATAGCGATTGATTGTGATTTTTACCTAATAAGCTTATCGAGATGTCAAGAAATATTTCTTAAATAACATTGATATTGATTAGCATTTAACTTCTATCGTGATGTATAAATTGAAAAATTCTAGGGATATTATTATTAATATATTACATTTTGGCAATTTTTTGGTAAAATAACCGTTACCTTCTTTACGCATTGAGTATCTTTGATGTATTACTTCATCCTGTCAATCAGTATTCCTGAAAGGCATTTAAATTATTTTACAACTTGATGTGATAGGAGAGCATGTGACGTACACTCACGCCTACATGCGATTATACGATTTGATCGCTTCAGAGAAACAACCTCGCTTGCTTTGAACCTTCGTCAAACTCTGTTCCCCGAACGTTCACCTGTAAACTTGAAATTTATTCAAAGTTAATTACGTCTTTGCCTTTTTTCCCCTCTCTAATCCGATAGGCGCAACACATTTTAGGATCTCCGGTTCTTTTTTCACGTACGCGTCAAACAACATATTAACTTATGTGTGACATCAACTGCGAGTTTGATAATTACAATTTCTACGCAGCAAAATAATATAGTTTCTGACGCACCGTGGATGAATTAATACAATTAACAATACATTCCCCGGTAAACACCCATTAATAGTAACATTGCATCAATATTATAATTTCTCACTCGACAATATAAACGTAACATAATACATGTTGTATATAACAATTAAATTATTAAGTAAGGAATTATAATATCGATCCAATGTTATTGTTAGTTAATGTTTACTGGATCGTCTCCCTATCCTTACAAATTGTAACATAGTTTTTACAGATTAATTACTTGCGCTGTATTTATTCTTTGATTCTGCCGATCAGTCTACATTATCAATGGAATGCAAGATTATGCAAAGACGCGTTGTTCAATTAACAAACGCATCTCTACTTGTATAATGGCAGGCAAAAACTGCCGCGTTTCTCGCGACAATTCCATTTATTCTGGTAAGAGTCGAAATAGCCGTTTACTCTTGGACTTTTAATATCACGAGTAGGTGTTGATTCACTTTCGACAAGTTTTATTGGTCCGCTTTAAGCTCGCATGGGGTTGTCGAGCAAAATAAGATTTTCCACCTTTCGATTTCCGTTAGTGAGAATTAAATGGCTTCCATTCAATTATTTCTTTGTAACTGTTATTCCACTTTTAAATACAGCTTCTTTTTAATTTGTTTGTAATAAATTTACAAAATAAATTTATTAATTTTCTTTAATTTGTCTATTTTCTTATTAATCCTTTTACTCGATCCTTTTTTCATGTTTGATAGCAAGTATGTTCATCGAATTTTCACCAGAAAATCAAAATTATATTTAGTATAAAGCATCTATTTCGTAAAGCACACGTAAATCGAGTCGCGCTCTATTCGCACGTTTTCCGTTCCATTCATCAACAAAAGTTAAAGGCGATGTTTAGCGTAGAATCGCATACAGAAGGAAACACACCAGAGAAACGTTTTCCATGTAAATATAGCCTAGAAGCGAGCCAAAGAAAACGAAAACGCGCGAAACATCTCTGGTGCGTCGTAATTGCGTCCAAATTAACACAAGATAGTATAAAAGTAAATCTAATGTTATAAAAAAGCTAATGCTTTTACATTGTAAAAAAAATAACATTTTTACAATGAATGCTGTCATGAGTGCTACTATACACCGGATTAATTTGTATATAACGGGCAATTATATGCCGTAAAAAGTTTCAAATCAAACCCAGTGAGAAATGGTTAATTAAATCGATGTCGAATCGATATCGAGTCGATGCCTTTTGCACCGAAATGGCATCACGTCGACGTCGCGTCGATGTCTTTTCGACCATCATTTCTCACTGGGAAGAGATCGGGATCGATTAAGGGCGACAACAAGTAGGAAGCGATCACATTTGTTTTCTCGTAGTTTTTTTTTCTCAACGTATTATCTGCTGGAATTTAATCAGATGACCAAAAGCAACGCGATATGTTTAACATACTGTTACCGATCGTATCTCGAGAGAGAAAGATCGATCAGTTCGTATAATTTCGAGCGGACAAGCGTGACGCCGATTAAGGCGGTGCGGCGTTCCGCAGACTCGGGCAGACTCGACGAACTTGAACTTGAGAAAAAATATGCGGGCGTCGCCTTGAAGTTCTCTCCGTTGGTTGACGAGATCCGGTTGACGAAGCGAGGCAGGGGGGAGACTGGGAACCAAAACAGGACTGACCGTACTGAGAAAATTACACTAGCAGAGGCCACGCGACGTCGACGATCTCGGGCGAACGAGTTTCGCTCTCCCTCTCTCTCTTTCTCTCGCTCGTTTGCTTTTATTTCCTTGATTACGCCGTCTAATATAGATCGCCTGGGGCATTCTTCTGTGTTAAGCGAATTAAATTCGTATCACATATTCCAAGTGCACGCTTTCCTTCACTTTACTTCAAATCAAAGAGATTCTAAAGGAAGAGTTCTACAGATATATTTATGTGTCTGTGTATTGGGAAATATTAAATAATCTTCACCAAAGACTTCCGATATGTGCTTGTATAAATATTATTATATAATATTTTAATGTAGGATCATTGGCGTGACTCGGAAGTCTTTCTGGGAATGGCTGTGGCCTTCTCGATCTGAGCATTAAAAAATCCTGTTGTGAGGTCTTCTATTATCAGCAATTTAGTGATCCTTTCTTCTTTCATAGAAATGGAATATGTGGTAGTTGAGATAAGTAATAACATAAGTAATAACCTTAAATAAAAGATAGTGTCATAACAAAATTTACAAAGAGAATTTAAATAAATGAAAATACTTTCGACTTTCTCACGTCAGCGCACTCAGCTGCGTGTCGTAATTATTTTTATTTAGATTATTTATTATTTCAGAAATTTCTAAGGACAGGCAATCCTTTTACGGGGGCTTAGGCTTCCCTGATTCCCACTTATTATTAGTTACATCAATATATATGATAAAAGCTAATATCATACAATGACTGAATAAATAAATGAAGCTTCTTTGAATCAAAGAATTTATCTATCTAAACGAGAAGATCTCCTCAGAAATATGTAAATCATAAGTAAATCATAGAGCAGATATAGATTGTGAACAAAAGATTACGATAAAGATTCAGATGGGAAAATTGGATTTATTGAAACCAGTTACAAAATCTTGACATGTCACGGGATAAAGTTCGAATTCAGAATCCAAATAGAGTCCAGTTTCGCTTGCAACGGATTACAGTAGGACAGGTGCGGAATAGGCGGCGTACGCAGCAGGTGCGACCGCATGAGTGCCGTAAGCTGCTATCGCGGGCGCCGCAGCATAGGTGATTGGAGCCGCGGCATATGGAGCCGCGATTGCTGGAGCCGCTGCTATCGCTGGAGCCGCGGCATATGGAGCCGCGATGTACGGAGCAGCGGCGAGCGTGTTGTAATTTCTGGCGACCACTTGGCTGCTACTGGCCGTCACGATCGGGGCTGGTACCGCGATTGCCGCAGGAGCCGCCAGAACTGCCCCCGGCGTAGGCGCAGGTGCAGCGCAAGCGATAGCCAGGAGAACGGAGAAGATGCACTGGAGAATGCAAGAATGAATCATTATTCAATCGAATGTGCATTAGCGGCGCGATATCACAGAAGAAATGGAGAAATAATACATGTCTGCATGTTTATGCAGTAGCACATACACACAAAGTTCATTATATTTTACTGATAAAAGAAATATCTCTGAAAAATAAAATAATTTGAATAAAAATAATACGTGAAATAATTAAAAAAAGAAAACAGTAGTGCTTCTAACAGATTTTATATACATATGTACGTCTTGCCTTTTGCAAAGAATGTAAAATGATGATAATTGAGCGTGATTGAAAATGAATAATATTTTCATAATACTTTTAATTATTTATTTATTTTTATTTTATTTAATAATTTTATTTTATTTAAAAATATTTTATTTAATTATTATTAATTAATTAAAAATACTTTTAGTAAGAATCTATCAGATTATTGTACCATAAGATAGTTTTAAACGCTAGAAGCGTTCCTTACGAACTTACCAGCTTGAACATGTTGGATGGTTTAGTATCGAGAGTGCTACTCGAAGCGAGGAAAGAAAGGGTTCTGCTTTTCGAATGAAAAAGCAAAAGCCTTTATAGCGCTTTGTTCGACCCCCAACTGGCGGTTCGTCAAGGCCGTCGGTACCTCTACCTCCTGGTTAACGAGCACCGCGTCTCGACGCGTTAACCGCGCCTCTTTCTCTCCTTCTTTCTTGGCACGACTCTCTGGACGAGCACGACGAGCATCGTCAAGTGGCTTTCCTTTCGATTCGCCGACGTTTTCGTCACTGATTTGCAACAATTCAACGACCTTCGATTAATAGTTAACGAAACAGCGACGTTACGTCCACTAACGTTGTCCAAATGCCTTTCTAAAGGCCCATCGTCGACAAGTTCTTTGTTTAATGTGAAAAATGCACTCTCCATCTTGCACTCTTCCATCCGTGCTTTGTGAGCCCATAAATTTCGTTTTCTTTTCTCTTCTTGGATTCTTCTGCATTCAAAATCAATGCTAGTACGGCTAATTTATCTTCGAACAGATCTGCCATGATCACGTCTCAAAATTGACGTGTGGCTGTTCCAAAAAATTCACGGATGCAATCCGGATATATGCAAATAATCTGATTTTGCCGGTACGAATACGGGTACGATAAATATATAAATGGACCTTGAAAGACACGCCAACTTATTCGATCTTTTCAATCTTCCTCGACTCTCGTATATTGAGAGAGTATATTGCGATTTATATTTGTTATTTTTCTTTCGATATCTTTCCGTTGTACATACATACATCGGAAGACACGCGTCGAGATTGAAACATTCGCCGTTCATCTCTCCGCGTATCGAGAGACGCTCCAAGGATTCTGCAGCATCTGCCGCGGAGTCTTGCAAGGACTCGGGAGAGCAAGATTCTAGGGGGTCGATGAAACGGAACGTGTGCACGAATCCAAAGGTCTTCGGGACTTGAACCTTCCACGACTATTAATTTGATCTAACGTACGAATAGAGCCTGTTCGCTAATTGTTAGCCACCGGCCGTAAGCCGATCTGGACGCGTTCCACGTAATCATTTTCCCTGTCGCGCAACCTTGCCATACATTGTACTCGTCCACGTACCTAGGCAGGCGGGATTACGTAACGACCCACACCATTCTCGTTTATATAATTCCGATTGAGCAGATACCTCGGACGCGGAGACAAGCAACTTGTGGGATTCAGCCCATCGTTTTATCAAGGCTACCTTGTACGGTTTCGGATAGAAAAAACAGATCCTTGTCGTCAATCGCGTGTGCCTCGCTTCAAGAATATATTATCAAGTACGTCTCTCACCTTGAGAGATGTATAAAAAAATTGGTCGATGTTACATTTCCTATATGTTCGTTCCCCTCTCTCTTTTATATAATTTATTTATATCCAATCTCTTCGGGAAAAACTTTAAATATAATTAAAAGCGTTTTACTTCATTATCCCGATTGAGCTTAAATGCATCTGAATCTAACTAATTAGTCGATTTGATCGATTCGGAGAGTTGTAAGCCCAAAATCCCGGGTAGAACAGAAAGTCATGATAATGTCAAAGTGATCTCCTATGATGTCAAAATGACAAAAAGGTGATTAACCTTTGAAGGGCACACCTCCGAAAAATTACGTAAAGGGTACATGGGGTGTGAGATACCCCAGTGTCTTTATATAAGTGTGTACTGTAACGACGCTTTTGAATATTTTATTGCATAAAAATTCCTGAATCAAGTTAAAGTCATGTATTTTAAGGACAAACAGGTGTTATAACGATTTCTTAAAATTAACATTGTTTAAAAAATTATAAAAGAAAGACTTAAGG
>VBVR01005943.1:0-11094 GCA_011638315.1 Tetramorium parvispinum
AATGCAGAGTATAAAGCAGGGTCCACATTACCGAGCCAAACCTCGAGCCGAACGTCGTCGTGAGCCGATTATGCATTCATATTGTCGAGCCGAAAAGGTTCGGCTCGGTAATATGGACGTATGATCGGCTCGCGACGACGTTCGACTCGAGGTTTGGCTCGATAATGTGGACCCTGCTTAATATTCAATTCGATGACGAAAGAAGTACTCACGAAAAGCCTCATAATTTACGAACTCGGACGATGAATCCACTGTTGAGACAATCGGTTCTTCGATATCTAAGTCCGTGAAACGTGCAACAGATTCTACGATGCTTTCAAAGTCACGGCCAACTCTTTATATACGGCACTACTTTCTCCCTTCTCCTCATTACGTTGGCGCTAGCTATTCGCTATACTCAGATGTATGTTTGCACGTGTAAATGCCAGTTGCATCTGTACAGATATAACGATACACACCGAAAGTGTGATTCCGACCTCAATCTTTCTGACGTTCACTAACTTTGAAATGCGTGAAGTAAATTATTAAAACTCTGTATTAGGTAGATAATTTGCGGTATACAGGATTTCTGGGTAGGTAACAAGCTAACCGTCCACGTATTAATTATCTCGTCATGCTCAAGACTATTATACATGCATAAGAACGTGTTGTGACAGTGACATCCACCTCAGAACAATGTAAAGAACGAAGTATTCCTTTCTAATTAACATCATTGCCTCTTGAATAGCATAGCGAAATCATATTTGATGAGCGGAAGTCTTTGAAAACTACCGCGTTAATTAATTTATGAATGTAATGTTTCGTGTTTTTCAATATAAACAAGATTGTAATATAATATACGTGAGTCAAGTCAAACCCATGTACATTTGTAGCCGCAAATTTTCTTTGACATAGTTAAAATCGATTTTTTTAAAACAATATTTAATAATGTTATATAATATAATTTTTGACAACGTAGATACAATATTTTTAAAAATAATATTCAACAGTTATTTATTTTTAATCTATCGTAAATAAATATATATAAAATAACTTTTTATTATATACTAGTTTGAGCTAAGATAAAAATTGCGCCAAAAATCCATTGAAATCATTAAAGAGTTAGATAACAGTAAATGCAATAATATATTAGAAGAATTTATACATGAATAATTTGCACGTATATTGTGTGATATATAATTTAAATTTCTTTAATATAAAAAGTATTATAACAGAACAGTGGTATTCGTTATTACCAAAGTCATTATTATCAAACTTTGTGCAATTTTATTTAGAAAATCTTAGAAAATTTCTATAGTTAATTCACAGAAAGATTATTTTCTTCTACATTGAATGACTGAAATCTTAAGGCACAAAGCATAAAGATATGATAAAGAGAGAGTGATCGTTATTGAAATTGACAAAAAAATTCTATGATCTCATTGCATATAAAACTTTCCATCTGTTACTGGCTATTCTAACTTTTAGACCAGGAATCATCATAAACTAAAGTCAAAACTAATGACTTTAATAGTCAAGATGTGAGTCGTTACGCTATCTTCAGTGCTTACTGCTGAGAAGATAAAAGGAGGCAAGTATAAATGCACTTTATATAAAGACAATCTGCACGCTTCATCATTTTTACTGTCGCTTCCACCGCTTTCAACGGGTTATTCTTCCCGTGATGAATCAGGTGATAAAGTGATTCTCAGATTTAAGGAGAGTGCCCCTCTAGCTCTGTTGCACGCAATTGTTCTTCAGACGCGCCGTTCTTTCATGCGCACAACCAACTTGCGTGTATAGGCGTGAAACAAAGCTCAAAATGTGGTAATGTCATGGTCTAGTTTACTTGTTCAACAATCTGTGAATAAACATTGTATGATTGTAATTCGTCGAAATGCAGATGTTCACGCAACCAACAGAATGCTGTAGGAATATATCTTATTTTCCTGGATGTTTTATTTAATTTTTATTTAATTAAATTTTAATCTAGTAAAATTATTCAGTACACAATAACAAACCGTGTACATTCGAGAGTTAATTAAACAAATTAGGAATATAAATCACGTTTCTTGTTAACTTCTGTTTTAGTAACAATGGCGATAATTTTTTTAAAAACATTTTAAAGCCTCTATTACACTGAATAACAAAGTACTTTTATAAATTAGAAAGAAAGAAAGAAAAGTATTTGGTACTTTTGCGGCAATGGGAGACAAATTACAAAATATAATGTTGCAAGCGGTTAAAGGCGTCATAACGTAGCTGCTCAGATCGACGCAGATGATCGATGCCTGCAGCGGTAACAATTTATGAAAGGCACCAACGCTGAGGGTGTGGTAGCGCGACTGTAAGAGGGAGTGGGATTCCGATCTGAAGATTTGAATCGTGCGCGATGCTATCGCTGAGCGGAACAGTGAAAGTGCATCTCAAGTAAAAGTGGTTTCGCACGTCAATGTAAGAACGCGCGCGCCATGCTCATTACTGCGAATCGAGACCGCGCGAATCGAGCCTCCTCTCGGCTGCTGTAGTCGGTTTCTTTCTAGGTGATCCTAATCAAGCAATCGACGAGGAAACGAAACAGTAGATTACACATAATATTTTTCACACAATCTTTTGCACAAAAAGGATTTAATGTATAATGTCGGGCACGAGAGCAAATATGATACTATGACCAAAAATGAGATTATTTATATCAAATGCAATATCAACAAGCAATTATATATTAATATTATTTTATTATTAAAATAATAAATAAATAATAATAAAGTAATAATGCAAAAATAAATAATAAAAATTCTTATTTAAAAATAAATTATTTCAGAAATAAAAATTTTGTATCCGAAATGAAACATCTTATTTTGTTCTTTTTTTAATGGAAAATATGATTTATGTGTGTAAAGTAATAAATCTAATTAGTTCTGTCTAATCTAAAATTAATGATTGAATTGACGGGTAACAGAATATTAAAGATTGACAACATTTATTAACAATTATTAAAAAATTAATATATATTTCATATTAAAAACTTAACAATATAAAAAACATGTAACAAAATTATTTATACAGTTTGCCAGATTAAAACCTGGCGTCAATAGATTCTATAACATATACATTAATATTTCGTTCCTATTTCAGTCAACAAAATAAATCTTAAATTCACAGAAAATCTATAATTTTTAAAATAAATTCAAATAGAAAAAGTTTACAGAATACCACAAAAAATTCATGTTAATACAATCAGCTGAAAATTGGGAGGAACTGTTTTGTACAATAAATTTTTCGATGGAACGCGATTATAATAGACTGTTTAATATATTCGTAAAGTTTAATGCCCTTTACCCTTCGATGTATAATGGATCACGTGTTTGTAGACTGGAACGTGAACGGGATATGGTTTCGCCACTGGTACGGGGAATTTCTTTTCCACGTAGACGGGATATGGCTTCTCTACGACATAAGGAACCTATAAAAAAATATAGTTACACATATGACATACGTGATAAGCAAATTTGGAGAATTTTCCAATAATCGTGAAAAATAAAATAGATAAAAGAGATGAAATATGTTAAAAGCGTTTATTCTACTTTCACATTAACTGTAAATTGAAAACATGAGTAAAGCATGATATGAAAATATTAGAATTTGAGAATTATACTTACATGCTTCTCGATAATAAAAGGTTCTGGCTTCTCGATAGGTATTTCAATGTGCTTAACAACTTCAACCGGATATGGGTGAGGGATTTCAATTGGTACCTTATAGGGTTGAGGCACTGGTATTTTAATTTCTTTGGGCACTTCGACAGGCACAGGATGCGGGATAGGTATAGCTAAAACACAGAATAATTACGCAATTATACTTATGCAATTATGCATGTATATTTCGCAAATTTTTTAAACAACAAGAGTATTAATCGCATTAAATAAGAAATATTGGATACTATTTTCTATTTTAAAAATAATTAGATGCACTACGATGATTTAATAAGCTTGAAAAATTTTAATTTATATTTTTGGAAAAATGTAAACTTACCGTATTTCTTAATAATTGGAATTTCCACAGTTTTTGTTTTCTCTTCGTATGTTGAACCACCTTGATCCTCGGCAAAATGGCTAGCCAGCACCATGTTGCCAAATGAGATAAGACTTAATAAGAAAACCTGCAATTTCATTTTACTTATCATATTCCGTTTCATTATATTTCTCAATTTTCAATATTAAAATTGTATAACTATATATGTAATTTAAAAAATTATTAAGTTATTACTATTATAGAAATTTGATAAAAAATTGTAAAAATATTACAAATCATTTTATTTTAACAATTACTTAATTTTTTAAAATAATTTCAAATCTATTGTAATAAAATATTACAGCTTAATATTATATTATATTATATTAAGCATATTATTATTTCACAATATATAAATAGAATTCTTTATTTATCAATCTAAAAAATTATCACTCTTTTGATTATATTAATTAGCACTATTTAACACATTAAACACACATTTGCACGATATGCAAGCGAATGCCTGACCCTTACAATTTTATTCATGTTGATGTGTTTTTGCGGGGCTAGTAATGATGCGGACACAAGAAATCAAGCGTTGAATGACCATGTCCCTCAAAGATCGACTTTATATACCAACTTCGATTCCACCACCTTTCACTAAAATCCTGTGATAGAGTTCCAATTCTTCCCAGGATATATCACGTTGCATTTCTCATCAAGCAACAATATTCATCGTGTTAGAAAGGACTGTACAATACCAAGATAAATATCAAAAGATTACTATACACACATGAAAAACTACCTTCTTCTTTTAAACGTGTTGGTCCATTGCACTATGTACTTCTTGTACGGAAATCACGCTGTGATTATGCATGTATATTATAAAACGTTTAGAACAGGGAAAGTGTAGATGATAGCAATTCATGACTTGGTTGCGCCATCTTACAAAAAACTACTTTTTCTCGCGAAATTAAGAAACAAGCACATAGCCAATGCATTGATTATTACTTTCATATTTATTTTCTTATAATACAGATATTGGCTTAATTTAAACAATCTACATTTCGCATGAATTAATTTAGAATAAAATTCGAGTTGCAATGTTATATGTTATGTAATACAAAAAGATTTAAAATAAATTATATTATTAATATAAAATTATTTAAAAAATTTAATATATTTTTTCTTTACGTTTCACAAAGTACATTTTTCGCTAAAAAAAAGTAATAATTGATAATTTTTTTAATTTTTAATCACAAAGTAAATGTCAAAGTATTAATCACTTTATCAGGTTGACAACCGTCTTATACAACTGATAGATGGTATGTCTCTCAGGAATATTCACGATATTCCAATTTTATTGTTCGATACTGTATAGTAATAATAACCCATTATTTAGGATGTGATCATTAAGTTAAGTAAGCATTTCATGATCACCGTGGGATTGTTTAAGAAAGTACGACAGATAGATGTGCAAACTCTACAATTTTCCGTAGAAGAAAAATTACCGACATACCTTTAGGCAAATGTAAACGCGCAACGATAGTTTCGTTTACCGGAAGTGAAGGTATCATGTATGTACAATTTCTAAGACTTTCCGATATTTCTGTAGGATGTTCATACAAATTAAATCATGTTAAATGACTATGCTGGCTATCAAGTAACGCCAAATTTGTGAACAAATTGGGAAATGTCTCGGTCGTTACACAAAATAATTATTCGAGACGAATGATCAGAATGACTCGCCAGAAATTTTTTTCACTACTCTGATGCGGCTCGATAAACATAGGAAAGGAGTGCCCAATGGACATACGAATTTGATTTCCGTTCACTTACATAAAGGCGAACCTTCTAGTAGTCATGCAGCGAGGTAGTTCCCTCTGTATGTTGTATTTAGATTCAACTAGGAAGTGAACGCAAAGTGTACTTTGCTTAGAGAGACAGACGATACATTTTTTGATACATCAGAATGAAAGTACGAAACACAACGCTCTGTGAAAGGGTTCCGGCCGGAACGCCGATCGAAAGACATTCGACTGTGAAAGGTGGCATTAAGTAACTTTAAAAATGGATTAGTAATACTCGAAGATATCAGGTAGTAGATAAAATAATAAAAATCTATGATATACACGGCAAATCAAATTTGTATAACAGTCATATATATTGACAGTGAAAGAAGAGTTCTCGGCAAATCCAGATTAAATATATTTATTCACGTGAGTATATATCTTATTATTAGCTTCAAGACATAAAATGAACGTAATTATCAATCCCAAAGAAATGACAAAATTAAAAAATATTTTAATAATTAATTATACCATTATTTATCATATATTTTTCAATGTTTACCTCCACTTATTAATTATTAATAAATGCATCGAAATTCTAAATGTACAATATTTCGCAAAGAATTAAAAAATTATATTTACTTAGTATTTAATAATGAAATAGCAATATTGTAACGTTCTATACGGTAATAATATAATGTTTTTATATAATTATTTTTTAATTAAGTTTTTTATTTCCCGGTTAATTATTCATGCGGCAGGTTCATCATCCGCGGAAGGAAATGTCCTCCTAATGCGTGGAGAAACTCCGAGGCGACTCTAAAGCGAAGACCATCTCAATTAATGTCCACGGTAGAGCGATACCGATAATTCACTCTCGTGGAAAATTGGATGAATTTACAGTCACACAAACTCACGTTCTGTCACTCACGGGAGTTAGGTCCGTGGTCCAGTTCGATCTCAATTATTCCTCGGTATGCACTAATGGAGCAACGAATTAGTTCTGACCTACAACCTCTGGCATTGGAGAAAGTATAAATTTAGTCGTCCTTCTCAAACATGACAGAAATTACGTCGTTTAAATCAATCAACCTGCATATTATATCTCCTACTATTGTTTCTAATAATAAAACTTGAAGCCTTTTTGTATTCATTATTATATAATAAACGTTTGTATAATATTAATTTGAAAAATGTTATAGAGAATTACATAATAAATAGTAAAGTATAAATTCAGTACAATAGATTTGATATTTTTTTATATGGATTAATATTTTTAAATAAAGTCTATTCTATCTTAGTCTAAAACTTATTTGAAGTTTATACGATAGTTATAAAAAAGACACTTGCGAAATTAATAATAAAATATAAAATATAAAATATAGAATATAAAATAATAATAAAATATAGATATAATGTGTAGCATTAAATATGTATATAAATAAATGATTTAATAGAAAAAAATTGAGATGGATATATGATACAAGTTTTAATTAAGCAAGATAAAAATCCCTGAATGGAGAGATAATGCACGAGAACATTTCTCACAGTAATGGAGAAAAAAAAGAGAGAGAGAGAGGAAGAGAGCATTATCGTTGGTTCATAATTCTTCTTCGGTACGCATTTAAATAACGAGCGTGAGTCAACGAATCCGCCGGTAACGTGGAAAAAGGAAGCTAGCGAAGGAAGTTTGCGATGGGAAAAAAAAGACTTATGGCGAAAGTGAAGTTCAAAGTCGATTTGCTCTACCGACAATCACCGCGATCGTTCCGCGGCAAAAAGAGGAGCCGCCCGCTGGTGATTGTATATTAAAGCGCGCCTTCCTGATTCGTACTGCCTGAGGTTACTTACTCATACGCACGTAACGTGTGTATGTACAAGTGTACCCAATCGATCGGCTTTCCCATAATTGAAGGGAATCGATTTCTTCTTCTGCGCCAGAGCAGCCGCACTCAATTATAATGTTACTGACCGTAGCGTACTTTAAAATAATACAGTTGTATTTATAGGATAATCGCGGCAATCCAAGTAGAATGAAGTAAACTGGGATCATGTAGCTTCTCTTTTTGCTTCTTAAAGTTTGTATATCATTAAGGTATGACCATTAAGATGATTTAACGAATATTACGGCTTAATATGAGATGTTGATACTCGGAAATGGAATGATAAGGTATGTGCAACCGCAATCATTTCAAGTACTTCCCAAACGTCGAAGTGCTATGACGTTTTTCGTTACGTGTCGCGAGAGCTCACTCTTCCTCCTTTTACAACGGTCAAGACCACCACCACGATCGGAGAAAGAAGCAATCTACAAGACTTCCCTTTCGCTACCATTTTAAACTATTGCTATGCGTTCATGTTCTTCATCGTCGTTTTGCATTCTTTCGTGTGTTCAGGAAGAAGGTATTGTTGTTATATAATTTTTTTTAATTTGAAATTTGCTTTGACTTCACGTTTGCCGTCTCCATCTCCCGGGCAGCCGTCCATCTCCGCTTTGTTGGGGTGACTCGTAATTAAAATGTATTCTCTACAGGCGGCGCCGGTCTTTTCACTTCCAGCTGCCTTAAAGAAATAGAAGATATAATTTTTGCATTTCACTTTCGCCATGTTGGTTTTCCTGCGACGAAATGTTCTGTTATTTCCGCCTTGGTTTTGTTAAAATATAAACTATTGTACAAAATTATTCGTTGTATAAATTTAAATAAAATTAAAAGAAATTAAAGAAAAGTAGAAAGTGAAATGCAAATGATATGCAAATGATATTTTTTTATTTTATTAAATATTTAAGTATAATTAGCATTATGAATATCCGAGATATTAAAATCTAATCAACCCGTAATTAAATTGGCTTAACTGTTTTACATTAACTACATTACACTTGGACTTCATGCTTCAGAATAGACAGACGATTTTTATGCAAATATTCTTTTACAGAGTATATCCGACCATTATAAGTTACTTCATAATTGCTTGAACGGAAAATGTCAGTTTAACAAGACATACAGCCGTTGCGCAAAAAAGAATAAACGTTTATTCGAGTTTCTGGTCTCGCACCATTTCATTAGGTAGAACCAATCAAGTAACTATTCTGAACTGTGTGCATTTAGCGATCGTATAAACTTAACGTCCAGCGAGGATTATTCCAACGGTGAAACTTCATGTGTCGTTTATTACTGTATTGGACTAATCGCAACTGCGTCGTTCGTTAGCATGCGGTGAATCATTTAGCAAATTAGTCTTTTTATAACATAGTTTTATAGTATAAGCATCTCTCTCGGGATATCTGGAAAATTCATGGTTGGCTATATGCGATCGTAAAAATAACGAGCTTGATTCTAACGACACGGATCGTCGTTAACGTCTTGTTCCAATTTACCACCAGATTTCGAATGGCGGATCTGGAATTGCCGTAGCATCATCATTTAAATTATAGTACCACAGTTTTTTGCACGTTAATTTCGCTTTTCACGAAACGACTAATACGGTCGACTGGAAATTCAATTAATTTATAAGAGATCTTTAGCAAGTTATAATTTTATATCTAATGAGTTATAACACACTGAATAATTAAACAAATACTTTTTAATTAAGCAGTTAAGGGTACAACACCCCAGCGAAAGTTTGAGCTTCATTAAGGGTAAGTCATCAAATGAAAATCGAACTTATGATACCATTTCTGAATAGTACTCTGTTCTCTCTTTACGACGGTACAGCAGTCATTTTACAATCGTCGACCGAATTGGACGTTCTCAAAAGCAGGGGTGCCTGAAACGTGCACTAGTGATGGCTATCACACAAATTCTTTTGTTAAAGTAAACCATCTGCTGAGTATATCCAAACAAGAATATTTTTAAAATATCAAAAAATAAAGAAGTTAGAATTTTTTTAGTAAATTTTTAGTAAATGTCATTTTTTGAGTATATTTTAATTAATTAATTTTTTTACTATATTAAATTCAAATACTTTTTGAAAACTATTAGATTATTCTTTTAAAGTTTCAAAATATACTGAGAAATTTTTTTGAATTTTAAAATGTCATAGTTTACGAATTGTAACCGGAAAACACGTTGGGGTATCATACACCCCAGACTGTGACAACGTAATTTTTAGGAAGTGTTGCGTTTAAGGGTTAAATATAATCGTCGAGTTTGAATCTTATAAGAAAAAAATGTCTATAATGGTAGCTATATACATATAAATTTGCATACATAATAAAACAATTTTTTACAAAATTTAAATATATAATAGTTCTCAGGTAAGAAAATAAAAAAATTTTCTATTTTATTAATGTATACGTTTTAATAAACAATTATCCACAGTGCTTATCTACAATAGTATAATGAAATATTTCGTTTTTTTACACCGTGTATACATCTTCTATAGAATATACAAAGTAAAAAGAATGAATTAACAGAGAGAGGTTACGCGAGAGATTAATGTTTAATTTTGTGCACGATGGTTTTGTAGATCGGAATCTTGATCGGAAACGGCTTTTCAACTGGTACGGGTATGTGTTTTACCACATGAAACGGTACGGGCTTCTCGATCTTAATCGGAATTATTTTCTCAACGGGTGTTGGTATTTTTTTCTCGACGTGCTTAAACACGTGCTTCTCCACCTGTAAAGACAAGAGGTTGTTTTCAATAAAGGAAATGATAATGGAGAGTTACATTGTAAAATTCAAAATAATTATCGTGCAGTCACCTCAAATGGTACAGGTTTCGATACTATCACAGTAACAGGATAAGGCTGCGGAACCGTTTCCACCACCGGATGCGGTACACTGATTGGAACTTGTTGAATCGTCGGTATTCCTATTATAATATCGCCGCAAATATCATGCGACATAAAAATAAAATTAATTATTTGAAAACGCTTAATAAGCAATAATCTTAAAACATCATTAAAATAATACAAAATTATTATTATATAATATATATATTTAATATAATTTTATATAAATTATTATTATAAAATATATCTTATTTGAATCTATTATTAAACAATTAATGCTCCATGTACTTTAGTTTTATTATCTGCTAGTTTACATTACTACCAATTTCTTGTGGACATTACATACATGCTAATCATGTATATAATGTCCAATAGCACAGACTAATCTAATATCTATAATTCAGATGTGTTATCATACATTAACCCTAGTAGCACAATATATTGGCTATACATTGGTTAACATTGGCTCAATATTGGTTATGTTGGAAGTGCATTGGCCAATATTTCCCAATATAAGGACAATATTGGCCATACATTAAATGCAGATGTATTATTAATATTGCGCGTTAATAATTATAC
>VBVR01005944.1:0-11091 GCA_011638315.1 Tetramorium parvispinum
ATGTATACTCATTCATTATTATTATATATCCAATATATTATTTGTATATCATTTTTACCTATTAATAAAAAAAAATACAATAAATCTAAACTATTTCAATAAGAATATATAAAAATATTTTCATATTCACATTATTTATGCGAAATATATATGTATATATGTACATATATAATATCTTATCTATACATATATAAATATAAGTTAGAATAAATAGAGCTAAGAATGTAAATATAAATAGGTTAAGTTAGGTTAAGTTAGAGTAGGTTGATGATTTTTGTAAACTGGAATTGTAAGGGGAACCCTGAAGAGAACAATAAACTTCATCCACTCATATATAAATATAATCTGCACGTGACATATGTACGTCTTAAGTATTTTCGACAGTGACTATATAATTATTCTTGGAAGTAATTATTTCTTTATATTTTGCTATTGTACGTTTGACAAAATCTGTCAGAACTATGAGAATTTAAATCTTTTACAACATATATCCAGATCCGACTTTTTTCTCTGCTGTGCTCGCGTTTAATTCTTTTGCACTATATTTTGCTGTTAGAGAAATAGACTTGCTCTCTTTTCGCGTAAAATGAAAAATAAAGAAAACGGTGGATTACGTCTAAAATTGTTTCAGAAAATCTAGCACGTAATAAGCACGGAATTAACAGATCGCATCAATTTTTTAAACTTCTATGCATCTAAATTAGTGAAAACTGCAAAATATCATTAGCAGGATGATTATCTAACACAATATTTTTCTATTATGATTTCAAATAATTTCAGTTTATCATTTCATTACTATTTTATCGTACTTTAATTATTTCATTCATTATATATTCTTCAAAGAATGTATTATTAAAATTGACATCGGAATTTCTGAAGCATATTATATACCGAGTATGATTAACATTGCACTGCCACTTGGAGAATATTAAATCTGACATTTTTTTCAAATATACTTCTTCCGAGTTATTCACATAGTATTCACACGAAGGAAACACGCTGTGCATATTTATATAGCATGAGTTATACCGGAAGAGATACTCTCTCCTGCTATATTTCCTTGAAAGTACACGTTGTGCCGTATCGAAATATATTAAATAAACTCTCGATGTTATTATATCGCCGCATATTGCTAATTATACTAATTACTATTCATTGTCAGCCTGTCAGAAATATCAAAATTAAATTAATCAATTTCGTTCCGTATGAACGAAAAATTTTATTTGATCAATGAATTTTCATATTTTTACAATAATATAGAATTATGTTTTAATGGAGCAATACCATATAATATACAAAGCTGTTTCTGAGGATAATTCAATCAATTGGTTACACACCAACAATGTCATAATTATTTAGTAGTTTATTAATTCAGTAGTTGTAAGATACGTTCCGTCCCAAGACAAGAAATTTTGATATCAGAGAAACATCAAAGGTATATACGATATAAATTTTGAATTACAGAAATTAGAAATTCTGGTAAATTCCGATTTCTAATGTGTGAAAATTTTAGAACTAGAAACAAGAAATTTTAATATCTTACATCTGCAATACAAGCAACAAAAATATGTACAAAAATATCCTAAATGTCCTAAAAATATGTACAAAAGTGTTTGAAAAACATAAAAAGAAATATATTTAAAAAAATAATTTGGGAATTCGCAGAATTTGCAAATAATTCTTTTAAAAAATTTTGCTGAGCCTAATCCAGAATAAATATAAAAGTTGGAGATCTTATAGAGGGTTAATTAATAATTTAATAGACAGATTAATATAATCGGATTAGTTATTTCACTCTCAGAAGGCTCTAATGCGTCCCTCGAGAACTCGTGTACAATAGACGGCAATTATAGGGCCGAGTAATAAATAGGCGAGTTGATTATTTATTCTCGCCTACGAACCCTCTAAGGGCACATAGTACACGTAAATAAAGTGTACGTACGTGGAATGTAAAGTGTACATGCTAGTTTATATCGTCGCGTTGGCTGGAAACTTCAGGCATATTTTAACTACGAGACGTACTGAAACTTCCGACTGAAATACGCGCTTTATTTTCAATATGATTCTGTCCCTTTTCACTTAATCAACGCGCCGGAAAGACAAGAAAGGCGTTCATCCACTGCAAAGATTGGATAATGAATAAGGACGAACGAGTAGACGTTTAATTTAATGTCTTGCAGCAGCAAAGCGAGGTATTTAAGATTCAGACGGTATTAAAATTAGAATTCCAATTTGTCCAAATTACAGATATGATAAAAGATTTTGAATCTTCTTTAACAGAGACTCAATTAGAAATCAACATTAATCGCAAATTATTATTTCTTTTACTTTTATAATCATTTCTGAACCGTTATTTTCGTTATCAGTTGTTATGAGCGTAATTAAGTCAAAACCACCAACTACGTCAAAAGATATATTAATGCGTTTCCTGCGTCGATGGGTTTGTACTATGCGATATACGTATGTGCCATTAACGTGGGATTTCACGTAAACAATGCAGTCGTATAAGTGCAAAGCAGTAGAGCAGGTGTCGGTAACGTAAATGCCAACGTCGTCTTCACCGTCGTCGTCGATTTAAAGCGATCGTCGACGGATCGTAATTGGCTCGATAACAATCCGCGATTCGTGAGGCCGGCGGATACGATTAAACGCGCGCCTGCCATCGTAAGCGAGCCGTGATAAAGCGAACCCGTACGCGGAATAACGATCTCGATCGTGCCATTCCGAAGCCCAAACTCGTGCCATTCTACGAATCGCTCGGTTCTGAGACAATGTATTTGAGGCTATATAATCGTTAGTAAAATAAGATTTAATCGCAAGGGAAAACATTCCCAGAATTATAAATATTAATAAAATTGACACATTATTATGTAAATATTAATAAAATGTGTAATCAAAATACTTCCTTACTTACTTACTTAAATTTATTCTTATTATTATAGAACAAAATTTAAAAGAATAGTCGGGAGACGCCATGCAGCATGTATGTATTCCTATATACATGTGCACGCTGAAACAGTAAATTTTGCATGGCGTCTCCCGACTATTTTTTTTGCAGAGCCGGATGTTTATCCGAAGCTTTGATTTGCCCTATGCATATGAGGCTCCAAAACGCTTCTATCAAAATGTCAATTTTTGATGAAACGTTGAATTTAGGATCGGCTAGTTGAATATTATAAGGAATATCAAACGCTGAACGTTTCGCAGTAAATCGGGAAGATCGTCAGTTATACGATCAGTCACGATACAGTCCAGAAGAACCGGAAACGAATTTAATCGAGAAGAAAGTTTGATTTGCACGGCTTGAGTGGATTGCGTTGTCGCGCCGCTTATGCCTGATATAGCTATATCTACTTTTCGCGGAGTACAACCTAATCTATTTAGAAACTCCCTTGTAATAAAACTGGCTTGTAAGCCTGAGTCTAAAAGAACTCGTCCAGTTTGCTGTGAGTCATCTGAGTCTTGTTTTGAATAAACACGACAGCAGTCGAAAGGAGCGTACAGTCGTGGACAGATCGGTTGCAACACTTTTTTTTGATAAATTTTGGAACGCGTGAAAATTTTGAGAATGCGAACCACTTCTCCGGATACAAAGTAAAAGCGGTTATGATAGCTGTCAATACATTACAGACTTGAGTTATACACGGTGAAATGAAGAAATGTACTTGCGTTTTATTTCACCGTATATAACTCAAGTATGCAATGCATTGACAGCTATCATAACCGCTTTTATTATGTATCCGGAGAAGTGATTCGCATTCTCAAAATTTTCACGCGTTCCAAAATTCATCAAAAAAAAGTGTTGCAACCAATCTGTCCACGACTGTACATTTGGTCGGGACAGAATTTGCGGAATGAGTGACTACCACGTTAGCCGGACTTGAGATTTCTGAAGTCGACGAGCTAGTCTCGTTTTTAGAATTGTCGGTAGTTTTAATTTGATCGACAGACGCGGTCGTAAGATGCAAAAGTGTATTATGTTTACGAGAACAAATTTTACAATTGCCAGATGGGCATTTATTAGAAGAATGCGCCGTCGAGAGCAAGCAATTGAAACAAATCTCACGAGAACGAATGTTTTCTATTCTCTGTGGAATAGGAAGCGCGAGAAATTGTTTATATTGATAATTAGTGTACTCGGCGTGACAGAAATCACACTTTGTTTTAACGACCGTATTACAAGAGGCCTTTTGTTTATTGCCTGTCGGCAAGTTCGTATTTTTACCGACGGCATTAGACGCCTTTTGAGTTGATTCGAGCACTTGACACTGATGCGATAGAAATTCAGTAAACTGTCTAAATGTAGGTAGCGTGTCACCTGTCAATGACTTTTGCCAATCTTGTGTAGTATTTGCGTCGAAATACGATGACTCGTTTATTATCATATCTCTCTCTTAAGAGGCGCCAAGCGACCGCGTAATTATTGTTCGATATTTCAAGCATATGATTTTATTTTCCTCTTCAGTCGTCGCTGCTCTTAAGTACTGCAATTTATGTACGTCGCTGAGAGACGGATTTGCATGAATTACCGCGTTAAATGTATCGAAAAAGGGGAATCATTCGTCATATTTTCCCGAGAACTTTGGAAGATCTAATTTTGGCAAACGGATATTCAAAAGAGATGGAGTAGTCGCATCGGATGTGTTCGACAATGCCGGCGACGCTATAGAGATGTTACGCGATGTAGACGCCGGTTTCAATAAATCCCGAATTTTAGCCGCTAAATGATAATACGCTTCTTCAAACCCGACTCTGTCACCGGTCTCGGAGTCGTCCGCTATTTCTAACTGCGTTTGAAGCCTGTCATATTCGTTCCAATGTTGATCTAACTTGAGCTTGCGCTCTTCAAGTTGAGACATAATTGCCGGTGAAAGAGACGTGATAGAATCCACGTACGTTTTTATACGAGTGCATGCAGATTTGACTAAAGCGCGACGTTTTTTAACGGAGGCGGGATCGACGAGATCCGAATCGATAGACATTTCGCGATAATTAATATATATCAACGCGTAAATACGAGGGCTTTTCTGGCTGGCAACACAATTGAATACACTTTCCTTACTTGTTTACGGGTGATGCAACGATTCGAGCAAGATGGCCATCACGTCGCTCGCTTCTGGAAATATCCTTGCGCCGTCCTGTTGTTACGCGCGCAGCGAAGAATCGAGAAAGATGGCCGCCGTGTTGCTCGCTTCCAGAAAGATCCTGCGCCGTCCTGTTGCTATGCGTGCGGCGATGAGTTGAGAAAGATGGTCGCTGCGTCGTTCGCTTCCAGAGAGATCCTCGCGCCGTCCTGTTGCTAGGCGTGCAGCGAATAGTCGAGAAAGATGACCGCCGTGTCGTTCGCTTACAGAAAGATCCTTGCACTGTCGATGCGCGGGAAACGCGTCGCAGGAATGCCGCTCTGTGGGATGCAAAGATCCCCGATTTTGGCGGATTTCCGGGCTCACTCGTACAGCGGGATTCGAATTAAAGTAGATTCACGAGGACGATGAGCTTCGTCTCTCGAGAACGTTCGCCGATCTATGATCTTCCGTCATCTATTGCTTCCGATTGTCTCGAAGACACGTGCGTGATTCGCCATAGGCGATCGTGTCACGAACACAGGATGCGCGTCACCACATCCGGCTCGAAGGACCAAAACTTTGTTACGTAAGCCTTCCTGATAATTCGAGGCTCACTTTGCGAGCTCGTGTGCTCTCCGCTCGTGCTCTCCGGCGTATTTCCTCGGAGGCGAAGCGGGCAAGGCAAATAGACCTTTTAATTTTAATAAATAGATTTATTTACACGCACAATGCACTAAGTCACGCACAGATCGAGGGATGTACAACTCGGAAAATCAGGCGAACGCGAACGAATACGAATCGGCAGTTATCGTTGAGGCGGCTGGATGCCTTCTGATCCGCGACCTCTCACGGAGGCGACGAGCCACCGCAATCGCTCGAACACTGACCAATAGCGCGACACTGTTAGGGCAGCATCGTATGGCAGCACGATGGGCCCCAAAATTCTATCGTGGCTAAAACTTATGACGAAGTTTTGACCGTCGATCACGCCGAGGATCGACGGCTGAGTTGTCTGAATTGATACCCGAAACGTAAACGGTTGTGCCGACATCCCGGATTTTATATTTATAAATCCTACCGATATTTGGGCGCCAGGCGCGGTGCTCCGCGCCACGAAACTTCAATAATTATTGATTATAATCAACAAGAACGATAATTATCGGCACTCCCGGTAGCTCGCGGAGAAAGGTAGTTCACTCTAATCGCGGGAGGTGAGGAGAGGAAGCGTTGCGTACATTAGAGCCTCGCGGCTCCAAGAAAATTACGCGGAGTTAAACAAAAAAACATTTATTCGGAATAATAAAGACGAGTCATTTCTAATTGGAGAAAGCGTATTATGCGAATTTGGACGTGGTAATTAATTACTTTCCCTCGTAAGAACTTATCATACTGTTCATTAACGGTAGATTTTACGCGAGCGACAAGAACACAGGTCGCGAAGTTACAACCTGGGAATATTGAAAGATTGTGATAATCTTAGACGCATAAAGGTACTTAGAATGCACGATACAAGAATCAATTACGAGGATACGCGATACAACGAGTTGCTGAAAAGCGTAATTACGAATTAGACCTGTTGAGTGTGGTAGTTTAAAGGCCGCGTTAGAGTATAGGAAAAGGAGTGCGTATGACTCCAGTCGTTACTGCGCGATAATATGTATCGCAGGGAGCGCGCAAGGCTCGGGCGCGCTGTCTGTTCGCAACCGTCATGGTAGACACACGTGGCTGTGAAATATACTCTTGTGAATACTTAGTATAACCGTTTCGTATTATATACTATACCTTTCCTCACGAGAACTTAACAAGACCAAAATCTACACAACCATTTATTAACAGAGTGCGCGAATTAACAATATAAGTGAAACGGAGAATTACGTCATATTCTAACAAGCAATAAACGTAGTATTCGAAACGAAGACTTAATAAAAAAAACGCAAACAATGACGGACTGTCGGCGGCCTCGCGAGCAGAAACGATCTCTATCCGCGACCGGAAATCTCGCGATATCGGATTTCGAGACCCGTACATCCGTTACGCAGACCTTCGAATACGGACCACGCGCCCGCCGCGACAATTACTCTTCCGAGCCGGAACCGGCAACGGTTACGCTCTCTCGTATAGGATTCGGGGCGATTACGCCCTCGCCGACATGCAACGTACTGCCGGCCTTCGCCGGACTGTTCGCAACCCAAATGCGACACTTACACAATACGAAAACGAGAGAGAGCGGTAGCGCCGCGGCCGGCTACGCGAAACTAATTACGTCAATGCCAGGATGGAGGCCTTACAGGATTCGCCGGTCTTATTAGTTGCTGATCGCCGGTCGTCAGGAATACGCCGGTCTTCACAAAAATTCCCGGTCGTCAAAAATTGCCGGGCGTATGGTCGGGATCGCACACCACTATTCTATCTGCTGGCTCGCCGAACAGTGACTCCGGGACCCGGCCGCGATCCCGCTGAGCCCTTCGGCAGCGGTGCTTACGCACCCCGCGAGCGATAAGGCAACTTGCCCTTATCGATCGTGGATTTTTCTGCTGCCCTATCCACTGGCGTCTCCGTCCCCCGCGTACTGTGGTTGTCTCGTTCCAGGTGCCCATCCCTCGATCCAATGCCTCCGGGCTGGCCAGGCCACAGCGGGTTTGTCCGATACGGGATACCGGCTCACTTCTGGACCACGGTCGAGGCGTCTCCCGTGCCGTGGTTTATCCTTCTTCCGCGGAACAAGAGATTTCTACCGCTTTCGGCTTGCTTTCGAGGGACTCAGGCGGAGATCAGCGACACCCGGGCTCCCTTTTTGGCTGCCGTAGAGATGCCTCCGCAGTTGCTCAAGATCTTCCTTCCTTCTTTCTCAGCCTCACACTCTCGTCACGCGACAGGCTTATCTACTTACGGCTCGAAAAGTATATCATGCGCAGAGAGAAAAAAGAATATAAATAAAAGAATGTTAATTACAAGGTATTTAGCCCTTGGGTTCGCTGGTTGGGCGCAATGACTTATATCATACTATCATATGCTATCATACGCTCATACGTTACAACACTCACGAGTGCCAAACGACAAGTGAGTCGACCTGCAAATCGGCAGGATCGCGAGCGCGAGCACCGGCCGCACATTCTGCCCGCGTGACAGCATACAGCTTCCTCGCTATTATATTCACTAATACATCACATCTTAATTAACAAAAATTAACAAAATCAACAAAAAAAATGGCACGACAACGAAAAAAACGATCAGATGGTCGCGTCGAGGCGAAGAGATCACTCGCGACTCGAGGGTGCGATCCCAAATTTCTCCCTCTCGGCTGGGCTTGTGCCCTTGTGACGGACTTGGTCACGTCACAACTCCCCCCTCCCCGGAGAGGACCGAGGAGGTCTTGATCCCGACCAGGTCGCGGACCACCACTCCGGCACTTACTCGGGGCTTTATAGCCCTCTCAAAAGATAGCGAAAAAGGAGACAAAACTACTCGTCCCACCGGCAGAATCGCGTTAGGCGCTCACGAGAGAATTTAGTCGAATCGCCGCAACGAATACGCCGAGGAAATCAGAGTACTGAGGAAGGGCGTAGACCAATCAACATCATTGCCGTTATATAACCAAAATACATCATCTTTTGATTGATCTCACAATCAAACTAGTGAAAGAAAAGAAAATATACAGGCCTGCCATTTGGTCCCGATGGTCGCTTCACCCGTGGATAGGGAACAAAATAAAACGATCGATCCACAAAAAAATTCAGTCTCCATAGACGCACAAAAAATGGTTAGGGGTCTAGAACCAAAATCCCCTTACACACAAAAATAAAATAAAACAAAAATAAAAAATATAAGAGGGTAAATATACATCAGTGATAATACGATAAGGTAAGTAGCAGTATAAAGTAAGCTAGTGTCATAACATGATGATATATAGAGGTATGAAGATGAGAGTTATAGTAGTAATAAAAACGAAAGTGCCAAGATGGGGTTTGAGAGGACCCGGACTAACGACGTCTCCCGGCTACCTCCCGACCTGCCGCCCCAGTGCGAAGGCCCCGTAGCTCCGTCGCGGGTTCACCCGTGCAATAATGCTCGCCGCAGCGACCACAATCCCTCAGGGTCACTCCGCGGACCCCGCAGCCATAACAAAAAGTCAGCCGCTGGCGCGTGCAACCGGAGTATCTGTGGGTTGGATAGCCACAAAAAATAACATCCGACCAGTGGCGGCGCCGGCCTTCTTGGAATTTCGGTGGCGATCGAGAGCGCCCTCAGGAATTTGGTGGCGATCGAGAGTGTCGCCGGAAATCCTCGTCCGCCGTCTGAGTGCTGACGGACCTCATCTCAGCCCACCTGAGCCGTTGGAAGATCAGGGTCTGTGTCGCAGCCTCCCACACCCGCCGGGTTCGCGGCAAGATTTGCACGCTCACCTCCACGGTGCTCGGCTCTGAGGTCTGGACTGCAACATCTTGAGTGGTCGGAAGCTCTTGAATGATCACCCCCTGTGTCCCGCGGCGGTAGGCCCTGATCTCGTGCATCACCACTTCCAGATCCACCCAGAGCACCTCGTCCTGGCCCTCGATCGATGGGACCGGTGCACTTGCACACAGTACAATTGCACACGATGCAAACGGACACATTGCAAATAGACACGATATTTTGCTCACGGTTCAATTAGACACCGTTCAATTGGGCACCATTCAGTTGCACACCGTTCAGTTACACACCATTAAGTTGCACACCGTTCAATTGGACACCGTTCAGTTGCACACAAAAAGAAGAACACCGTTCAATTGGACACCGATCAGTTGCACACCGAAAGATGCGCACCGTTCAGTAGCACACCGTGTTATTGCACACCGTTCAGTTACACACCGTTCAGTTGCACACCAAAAGATGCACACCGTTTAGTTGCACACCGAAAGATGCACACCGTTCAGTTGCACACCGTTCAGTTGCACACCGTTCAGTTGCACACCGTTCAGTTGCACACCGTTCAGTTGCACACCGTGTCATTGCACATCGTTCAGTTGCACACCGAAAGAAGGACACCGTGCATTTGTACACGGAAAAGATTCCACATGGGTTTGCAACTTTCCACGCGAAACTACTTCCACCCCATCCGCCTCGTGTGGCGGGGTGAAGCTAGGTCCACGTATGTACGTTTCCACATGGGTGGAATTTCCATTTGGATTTTAAAAAAATAAGAAACCAAAACGTTCTCTGATTAGTCGGAGGTTCTGTATAGACCTTAGTCTGCCTTTAGGGAGTCCGTATGTAAAATCTCAAGTCGATATTCCCATCTATAAAAGTTCAAAATGGCGGATCCGAAATTTAAAAATGGTCCGATCGGGCTGAAACTCTGTACAGACCTTATGCGTCGTCTACAATGTAATCGCAGAACACGCAATCATAAGGTCGTACAGCAAATCGACCAACGACAGTCAAGAATATATAAGAAAACTTGATTGGGATTGGTCGATTTGCTTACGATCTTACGACTACGTCTTCTGCGACTGCATTGTAGACGACGCATTAGTCTGCCTTTAGGGAGTCCGTATGTAAAATATCAAGTCGATATTCTCATCTATATGAAAGTTCAAAATGGCGGATCCGAAATTTAAAAGTGGTCCGATCGGGCTGAAACTCGGTATACACCTAGAGCAAGACCCGCCGAATCAACTTTTGCAACTTTCCACGCGTCCTTCTTTTGGTGTGCAACTGAACGGTGTGCAACTGAACGGTGTGCATCTTTCGGTGTGCAACTGAACGGTGTGCATCTTTCGGTGTGCAACTAAACGGTGCGCATCTTTCGGTGTGCAATTGAACGGTGTGTAACTGAACGGTGTGCAATAACACGGTGTGCAACTGAACGGTGCGCAACTTTTTGTGTGCAACTGAACGGTGTACAATTGAATGGTGTGCAACTTAACGGTGTGTAACTGAACGGTGTGCAACTGAACGGTGTCCAATTGAACCGTGTCCAATTGAACCGTGGGCAAAATATCGTGTCTATTTGCAACGTGTCCGTTTGTACCGTGTGCAATTGTAC
>VBVR01005946.1:513-11052 GCA_011638315.1 Tetramorium parvispinum
GCAAAATTTAAACTAGGCCGGATTAAAAGCACATAATTAGCACTAAATCATAATATTAGTGCCATTTTTCTATTATTTTTTTAAACGTTTTTTTTTAATGGGTATTCTAACTTTTAAAAGACAGCACAAATGTCATTTCTCGCAAAACGACAAGAGCACAAAAATCAGGATTAGAGCAATAAATTAGCACATAAAGAGCACTGAATTCTCCGCACAGTTTCGTATGATTGTGCCTATATGGGTATTCTAGCTTGATAGACATGAAAAATAACAAATCTCTGTTACCTTTTAAATAAAATACGATACAAGATACAATCGGCGGAGAGATCATATTCGCGCGAGAAGTCTCCCATGTTTAAAACGCGTCAGACTCGCATATGATGGTGAGATAAAAATTGGCGCTCGCGAGAAACGACGAATTCCACTCGAGAGATGCTTATGACGGGGTATAGAAACTAGGCGATTTGTGCAAATAAACACACTGTTCCGCATGAGGAGAGGCGAAACGGGTCGTGCGTGAAGCGAAGCCGCGATCTTCGCCGGGATGTGAAGGCGATTCCTTATCTCATGAGGGGATTTTTCTCTCGCGGACCGCGTTCCATCGTCCGTTCATTTCACGTGCACGTTATTCAATCATGCCGGATATCTCGCGAAACTGAACCAAAAGCTTCGTCTTAATCTTAAGTAACTTTTCAAATGGATAAAACGGTTTTAGGATTAAATCGCTCCCACTGAGAAAAATATATAGTTACTTTTGAACCCAATCATAATTTTATAATATTTCTAACAATAAATATGATTAACTTAAATATATGCATCATTAAGTTAACCATAATTATCATTAGAAATACTATAAAATTGTGAATGGGTCCAAAAGTAACTATATTTTTTTCTTTCAGTGCATGAATTTACATTGCTCTTTTTCAATTTTAATATTTCAGTCGGTAATTATTTTAATTTCCTTTGTGATATCATCTTTTACCTCAATTAATCAAAGATAAAGCTCAGTTTGTGCTAGTGTTATTCGAATTATAAATTCACGATGTAATGCGCCATGGAAGATTTGCATCGTGATTCTCTATTCTTATGACATCATTAATGCTATGGAAAGCTAAATCGCGAGAACTCTAATGAATCATCGACTGGCGATTGCGGTTTGGCGATCTTTTACTTCGTACATTTTGATAGAATGTCCAGTAGAAGTGCGGGACAGTCCGCTAAACGTGCTTTCCAGAGTAATTTGCGTTCGGAGCCGCAAAGAAATTGCGCGTTTATTAGTTATCGTGAGCGTGCCGTCATTGTCGCTGGTAGAAACACAGTGAGAGGCGATCAAGTGCAAACAGTTGCACCATTATTAGAATGCCGGAGTATGTACGAAGACTGCAACGCGTGCAGTCAGGCACTCCTAGTCGAATCGCTCTCTCGGATCACATGTTGATTCAAACTCGGCTCGGGAGATCAAATATTCGCGTACGATACGTACGACGCAGTCGCGTCTGTGATTGCAAAATTTGCTCTCCTGGATAAATTAATTACAGAGATTCGTAGATATAACGTAGATACCTCTCAAATAGATTCTATCTGGGAGTTAGTTTTATTTGATATTGTAACAATGATTTTATGCACTTCAGCTGGTAGCCAGAAGTAGAAGCTGGTTTACGTCAGTTCTTAAAATCTCAACCACACATTCATACGTCTCACTCATCCTTCCACACTTTCCTGATATAACCGTCCTCTAGTACCCTGAATGTCTCTAAACTTAACCCTTTCCTCGTCGTGCTATTTTTCTTAACACGAGTCGACAAGTGAGGTCTCGAGAGATCTTCATATAAAAAAATCAATTTATAGCTTTTACGTCGAGAACTTAAATGTTTTCTTTGTCTGTATTTTTGAAGTTTGTATTTTATTACGAAAAAGAAAGTGTTTTATTAAACTTCGGGATCTTTCAAAGACTTCAAGCATCATTGGAGGTTTAAACTTAATTTATCTATTTCTACATCTTCACAGTCTCATTTCCTTAGTATGATTCTGTTCTTTTATTTTTTTTCTTCATTTTTTTATTTTTTTTCTTCCTTTTTTTTCTTTGATGACTTAACATTCTTTTTTTCTTCTTAAGACATTTCCGTTTCAATATACTCTAGTTCATTATTCTAAATTTTATTTAATATTTTCTCTTTATTTTGTCCTAAATTTTGAAACCAATCTCTTGGAATTTTCGCATTTTTTAATAAAATGCTTTATATTATTTTTCCTTTATTCACAGAAAATATATTCAATCCTATCCTATTCTGTCCTATCCTCTTCCTCCAGTCAGTACTTGTTCTTTTCCATGTTCACCATATCTCAATCTTGCTAAAACTCTAATTCATTGTCCTTTTTCTTTTTTTCCTTTCTATCCTTTGTTTTATCTAGGCCTTAAAATTACCCTACTTATATCTTTATACTTTTTATTATATTTTGTTTCCCTTATTTTACTCTTCTTTAATTGTCTTTGTCCGTGTTTCTTTTTCTCCTCATTAGTTTTTTGTCTAAATTTCTTTTTCTTTATTTTCTAGATTTTTTACTGTTACAATTCCCTAACTGTTTCCACTATAGTACTTTTCCCTCTCTTTTTCATATAATCTTTCCCTCCTTTTTTTTCTTTCAACATTTCTATCTTGTATTTTTCATTCCCATTAACTTGTCTTCATGCTTTCTCAACGTTAGTTTTATTTAATATATTGAAGCGGAAATGTCTTCTAAGTATTGCAGCAAAATTGTGGATATAGTATGTGTAGATCATAGAAATCGAGTTTCATATTTAATTACACTGTCTGACAAAATTTGACATTTTTTTTGTAACACAAGTGTGAATAGTCATTTTCAACGTATTTTTGTTGCCTGTTGAACACAAATCCGTTATCTAAATTTGGTTATCACGTCACAATTTTGAGAGAAATGGCGTCAAAGTGGCAAAAATGATTTCCAGGGTATCCATGAGGTTATAGCACCGGGTTTTTTTTTCAAATTTTGTTCATGCCATTTGAAAGTGTCAACTTTTAGCTTTAAAATGCATTTTGTTTCGTATCGATATAATTTTTCCTTTTTCAAATATAATAACTTGAAAATAGCTCTTTTTTCTGTATATGAAAGACACATGCAAAAAACATTTTATTCTATCTTAATACAGCATTATGTGCAAAATAAATGCTTTTAGACTTAAATAATATAATAGGTGTGTCGCGTATGCATCCTTCACTACCATAAATATGCTGCTCCGTATAGTCTGTGATTGTTACTCGAAATATCCTGACAATGAAATATTGTATCGAAACAAAATAAAATGCATTTTAAAGCTAAAAATTGATACTTTTGAATGGTAGAAACAAAATTTGGTAAAATCGTCAATTTTGAATTGTTCAATTTTCGAAATTCTGTTTTCGAAAATCATTTCTGGCTACTTTAATGCCATTTTGTTAAAAATTGTGAGGAGTGATAACCAAATTTGGATAACGGATTCGTGTTCAGCAGACAAAAATACGTTGAAAATGACTATTCTCATTCATGTTATAAAAATGGTGTTGGACAGTGTTAACGCAGCTGAACGTTAATTCTGAGAATTGAAAACTCGCAGAATTTAACTGATAATTGGATGCATGTTATAACATAATTCCTATTATTAATTAATAAAGATATCATATGTATATCGTCTCACAAATGTTTCCATAAAAATCTGAATTTCTACATCGAGATTAATCACGTGTCTGATTTTTTCACCGTATTCAATGATTGATCGCTTTAACGAGCGTCTATTACTTCTCAACATGTTATTTCAGCTTCAATTTCACGCTTGTTTTTGTATATTTAATCAAATACTTCATTCGTAAACAGAAGCTTTCCTCGTTAATCGAAAGAAAACATTCCGTTAATTTTTTTCTTCATCTTGATCACCTCAATGGACTTGCCGAGCAATCTCGTTTCCCATTAACATTATTGATACAGCTGCAGTTTTAGAAATGCATATATGCATAGATTGCTTTCGCAGGCCAGAGGAAAAAAGATCTTTATTCATAATAGACGGGGATAATATATACCACGCGACAGATGAAACTATTTTCTTCAGTGTCACGTAAGCTACTCGGACTACTTTGATAAAACTTCACGCAAAGATACTCGCTTTTTCGCAGAAATATTAATCTATCGGGACTTTCTAATCGCACATTGGCGTAGGCAGTCAGTTTAATTTCTATAACAGGCCACGTCGGCGAGATTTCACACAGCAGCGCGTATCGCAATGCAGATATTCTTCGCGACCTCATTATGAAATATCTCAATATCCATTAATGTCGCACTGGAAGTAATTTACAGCGAAAGTAACTGCAGCTTTTCGTAAAAATAGCGTAATGCAAAACATGATGTGCAGAAAGAAATAAAGTTGCGAATAACAAAAAAGTAAAAAAAACTCCCTTGTGTGGAATAAATATAATGCGCGATTTATTTACAGGAAGCTTATTGTAGAAAAGTATGAAAGAGAGAATGAATGAAACGAAGGAATGTATGGTTTTAAAACTCGATGTAGGCAAATCAAGTTCCGCTTCTTGGCTGTCAAGATACGCTAAAATGAATAAATTATTAATAAGACGCAATTTATTTCGAATTGAGTCAATCTATCTAACCATTTTTTCATCTAGTTTTCGCAGAAAAATCTTTCGAATCATCGTATTTTTTTTTGTCGCTTCGTAGAAAAATAGTGAGAAATTTCGGGGAAGTTTTGAACGTGGTGTACCACATCATTAAAACAACGCGATGTCGAAACTGTCGAAAGCACAGATCCGACGACGAATTTATTGTACTCGCGGTCGTTCACAGGGCCCTTCCGTTACCTGGCCGAACCTTTCGACCCTTCCAATGAGATAAAACGAACGCTTTCCGGCCTGGCCCTTGCCACCGTGCCGGCTGGTAAGCGTAACCACACACACAACGTGCGTCCACACACCGCACTCACACGCGTACATAAACGTGCGTACGGAGGAAAACAGGAGAACGCCGAAAGGGAAAGAAAGTAGTGAGGCCTCGCGTGGGTATTCACAGCTTATTTCGACGCCGTGTTTGGGACTAAAAATAGTACTTCATTGTAAATATTATTCATCCAATGCAGATCGATTAATTAGCATAAACATGAAGCGAAAATTAGAAATTTTCGGACTATCGTGTATAACTGGCGTGTATGTAAAGCAAGCCTATTTTGTATCTTATGTATTTACTTTATTTGTTATTTATTTAATTTTACATTTTTATTCAAATGTGCTTATTCAAAGTTTCTAAGGTTTATTCATATCTAATATTTATCTAATATAGTTATTACTCTTACTCGATCACCTATGTCCATTTTTGCACCAATGCAGATTAATTTTAATCTTGATTCTATTTTTAAGAATTAGAAAACGATAAATAGTAAGTTAAATCAAGATTAAAGTTAATTTACATTAATAAAAATGTCATTAACCTATTAAGGTCCATGGCCAGCACAGCCAAGATAGCGACAAACTAACTATTAGATTCATAGCATAAGGTAAAAATAAGGTTCACATGGTTTTTCTTTTGTTTGTTTGTTAATAAAAACTTGTTTAAACAATTTTTTTATTAATTGTTTTTACAAAATCTAAAAATATCATTCGATTCTACGGGAAAAATCATGAAGATTTTGTCTGAAACATTTTTTTGTAGGAGCTTTAATTTTATCAGAAAAAAATTAAAGAAAAAGGTTTTTCGGCTCTTTTTCGACTTTTTCGCAAACGCCCTTATTGGTTCGATTTCTGAATTGAAAAGTGCTCGCTAAATATCTGATTCATAGCATAAGTATATAAAGAGTCACATAAGTACATTTTTATGATAATTTTTTAATTAATTATAACAAATTATTTAAATAATTGTATAATAAAATAATTGTCAGTTATAAAAATAATTGTCAAATGTTATAAATAGAAAAATTAGGTCTTGAAGCTTTTAATTGTATGTTATAAATTGTTTCCTTTTTATTAAGTATAATATACAATTAAATTTAGTAATATTAAGATCTAGACTCATAGCCCTCTTTCTTTATTTGATTAATAATGAGCCTTGGCCATTGATTGACCTTGATTTTAAATTTGCTAATTACTAGTATGCAATCACCTGCTGCATTCGCTAAACGCGCGACGACAGCATAGGCTCCAAAGAATCGGCGCAGAAGAGAGACTTTTAGTACAAGCTTTTTGTTTCATTGCATCCGCATGCGTGAGTGCGTGCATGGTTCCAAATGCACATCTAGGCGCGTGCGCGTGCGTCTCACGTGTGTGGGTGTCCATGTGTATGTGAATCGCTACAGCGGCGTCCCTTTTCGCGCACACCTATGTTGTGCGTGCATGCGTGCCTGTTGTGCGCAAAAGGCGGCACACGTATAACGGCCACCGTCTGCCGTAATATCGATCTCGTTAACCAGTCAGTTGTGTGTACGCGCCGCCGGTTATGCACCTCCCGCGTGGTACGTACACAAGGCCCCAGTAACGTGCCCCGTAGAATACGGTACCCCTTCCGTCTCCGTCTTGCCGCGGATCACGTTCTACGCTTGGTTTTTGTCGGTTTTCAAATGTATTTTCTGTCAATTGCCGAAAGAACGGAAAAACCTTTTACATTTCTCAATCCTTTAAAGATTATTTTTATCTCATTTTGATCAATCGTATTGCATAGAGGGAATTTAAACGAGAGGAGAGGTTATTGAAAAATCTGAAATATGTACTCTCTAAATTTCTTAGAGTGAAATATAACTCTAATCGAGTGAAAATATTGCCACTCTTCAAGCGAGAGTGAAAATACTGCCACTCGTAAACAGTGAAAATTGACTTTTCATAAAAGTAACTGTTTAACTCTAATGTAGAGTGAACATGTTACTCGTTTCGAAGTGAACAATTCATTGAATCAAAGAATTTTACACCGCACAACAAAAATAGATAAAAGAATTCACACCATATGAGTGTAAAGTCACTCAAATTCAAGTGGATTCGATCAATCAAGTGTTTGAGTGAATTGCCGCTCTAAGAAATTTAGAGAGTATGCGGATTTCGTGGTATTACTTTGTATTAAATATAATTTTTTCGATAATAATACAGTACCTCTCCATCTTCGGTTTGTGATAGATGACGTTTGCCAGGTTTTTCATGGTTGAAATGTATTTTAGTCAATTGCCGAGAAAACAAGAAAACCTTCTTATATTTCTGAATTTTTCAGAGACTATTTTTATCTCATTTCGATCAATCGCTTTGCATAGAGTGGATTTAAACGAGAGGGTTATTTAAAAATCAGAAACGTGTACGCGGACTTCGTGGGTATTACTTCCTATTAAATATATTTTTTGGATAATAACACGGTACTTCTCCACCTTCAGTTTATAATAGATGTTTGCTAGATTTTTGACGGTTGAAATGTATTTTCAATCAATTGCCGAGAAAACATAAAACAAGAAAATTTTTCAATTGTTCAGACACTATTTTTTTATCTCATTTCGATCAATCGCATTGCATAGAGGGGATTTAAACGAGAGAAGAGGCTATTTAAAAATCAGAATTGTGTAGTACGCGAACATTAAATATATTTTTTGGATAATAATACAGTATCTGTCAACGTTTGTAATAAATCATGTTGCTAGATTTTTGACGATTGAAATGTCTTTTTAGTCAATTGCCGAGAGAAAATGGGAAACATGGGAAAACATTATATTTCTCAATTTTTCAAATACTATTTTTATCTATTTTGCAATCGCATTGCATAAAGAAGATTTAAACGAGAGAAGGAATTATTTAAAAATCAGAAACGTGTACGCGGTCTCTGTCGTTATTATTTTGTATTGAATATATTACATTAAATAATAATACGTAAAATTGGAATCTCTCGCAACAGATATTATAAAAATTATTCCAAATCGATAAATTAGTTGACTCACCTCATACGTCTCGATAATAATTGCGGTCTGATATCTGTTACGGTTCGATGAAATAAGCTATTTGTTGGTAAATTTTATCGCGGAATTATATTGGCGATGCAAAAAGATTCGTACCGATCGGTCGGTTTAATGTGCAAAACCATTTCGCGCACGAACGCACCGCGATGCGTGCATCGCGATGCATTCGCGCAATGCATTCGCCGCGTCGCGCACTTCGATCAGTTCTATCAAAATTCCAAACGCGCCTTCACGCTTCTTTCTCGCTTAGCACCTCGCTGGTAACGTAAATCGCATAAATTTCCTCGGCGTCAGATAAAGACGAATAACTCGTGAAATTTTTATGTGGAATATACAATAAGTAATAACTAATATTTGGAAATTGCGCCAGCGCTGGAAGATAAAAACTGAACGAATTAATGCATATTTCTAATAATTTTTGTAATATAAGATAAATGCCCCGGTTAATGACGAAGTTACATCGTCGTAAAAATAAATTGATAAATAAACAATACGCAAATTAAGTACATAAAATTAAGTTTATTGGAAAATTGAGATATTTAGAATTCTATTAAAATTATATTTTCTTAATTTTTTTTAAATTTTTAGTTAGTCTATTATATTTTTATAAATATTATTTATGTACTATTTAGTGACGCATAAATTTGAGGTTGTTCCAATTTGTGACATATGTACGATCGTCTATATTACTAATAGCAGCAGACACTCGGCGATAATAGGAATGTCCCTCTGACACACAATAGACAATTCTCTTACAGACATTGCTAAAAATTAACTTGCAAGTTAATTTTTGCTTGCAACTAGTTTTAACATTAAACAAATTTATTAAGTAAATATGAAAGAAAAAAGGAAAAAATTTATACAATATAATATACATATATCATATTATATATTATTATATTATTATATGTAGGTTATTTTATTTTATTGTTATTTTAATTACTCTTTAGTGTAATAAAAATAATAGAAATAATAATAAAAATCATAATAGAAAATACCAGAAAATCATAAGTAATTATTCAAATATCAAATTGTTAAAATCATTGAAGTAAAACAAGATAAAATCTCTTTGATATCGTCACAGTCATATTTCGTGTATACAACATAAATTGAGCGAGCAACAAAGTAACACGTGTCAACAATGCCATCTCATTGTTTAGGTTTTCTCTTTTCTTATTTTATGTATCGGTAGAACGTGTCCTTCAGATGACGATCTAAAAATAAGAAACGCTCGAAAGAAGCGTTTTCTACGGTTCCTCCACTTGTTCACCATAAATACGTTAGACGGCCTCGTATATATCAACTCCATTCTCTCGCGCGGCGATCCCATCGACAACGGAATCGCTTAAACGCGCACGTACCAAAATATTTTCTCAAACAAACAAGCGCCGAAGATTGCTATTATTTTAGGGCACATGCACGTGTGTTTGCGTCGCGGATTATACAGCGTATCCCGGCGACCTCGCCCTGGATTTTCGCGATTAATTTCGGATGAATTTCGAATCGAGTTTTTCGTAACACGACACGCGAGACTTCATGGAGACGCGATGTCTTCGGATGTGAAAAATTACCTTGTTTTAATTTCATTAAGGTGTATTTTATCAATACGCGTCGGCCACGCGTGCGTTATTTTGGAAACATTCTGATAATCTGTGCGTTGCTCTCGTCTCCGCGCGACGGGGGATGCGGTGGAAAAGAAGTAAGAAGCCGCGTCGTCGGCGACAACGACGCGGTGCTTCCTGTCCACGGATATTTTTACAAACGGCAGCAGTCGTTCTCTCGCGAGTCAAAGGGGGCGGTCTGTCGTTCGAACACGTGCATCCCTTATGGCCGGGCGCGTGCATTCGAGTGCATGCCTCGTACCAATGAAGCGGAAACCCGGCGCGGTATGTAATATCGCGTTTTTGCGACAGCGAGAGAATTGCCGTCTAATGACCAAGGGAAATAATAATAAACGGGCTTTTTCCGCCTCTCGGCTCGCTCCGTTTTCGCGCACGAGATCGAGAGGCATCGAATTATCTCACACTTTCGCTCCGCACGACTGTGATCACGTAAAAACGCCTCGACTGTCGCTTTCTTCCGTTACCGCGTCGATTAAAATTGATCTCACGAACAATGATGTTTCGTGTTTCCTCAGTATCATTATGCGTAAAATAGAATTACTTTCTTATACTGTTTTAATTTCCATAATTATCTTTGTAATTTTTTTTAAGCAACATTCAGGGGAAGAATTAATTTACAAATAATTACAGTCGTAGAACAAAATAGCGCGGAAACGACCAATTTTGAAAAGAAATAAAAATAATGAAAAGCTCCCGTGATAAAATTGAATATACAGGGTGTTCCCGGGTTAAATTGCAAAACTTTAAATATGGATTTAGGATCTAAAAACAAAACAAATTTTACTCTGGAGTATTCTTGCAAATGCTTTGTTCAAGAGATATTAACTTCTTAAGTTGCAGAACTGTAGTGAATAACTAATAATAATTAAAGTAATTTAGATTTATCTTCTTTACTGTTTTATCGAAATCAAAATTTAATTATTGTGTTATTCAAAATTATAT
>VBVR01005947.1:0-11071 GCA_011638315.1 Tetramorium parvispinum
CATTAAACAAGTTCTTTATGATAGATCCTTATGATATTTAAAATATTACAGTGTGCTTTTTCTTTTTAACACAAAATATATTTATTATATATTATTTCAGAAATAATTAATTTTTTATTATTATATTTAAAAGTTAAACGACTACATAAAACCAATATGAAATCTATTTAATTTCGTTAATGGTTAATATTTTACAATCAGCGCGATAAAATCATTTAATATCCTAAATTTAGCAGAGAGATACTTATTTTCATGTTTCATAAATCTACATAAAAGAGTCGTAAATTTTAAATCTCGAAAACAGAATATCAACAAAAAAAAATAAAATATATCAGATGTATAGAATAATAATCCTATGCATAAAAATATATAAATACACGACAATATTAAATTATAGAAAACTGAGACTAATAACATTTTTTTTATTGACATTAAAATCTTAGGAAATTATTTTAAATTATAAATTAAATAGACAAATTATGAATAATTAAATACCATCAATTTTGTAAAAATTCGCATTTCGGGATGTCAATTTCACAGATTTCATAACAAGAGCTGTACGAGCCGTTGAATTGCATTAGGCACCCTAACCGGTTGAGTATATCTTCCAGATTCTTTATGACTACACGCATCACTGCCTTGCTGTGCACGTACATGTATAAATGGGCAGTACCTACGCGTAACGAAGCCTCGCAAAATGAGAGGAACAGCGAAACACGATCGGGTAAAGAGATAATGCTGGCTACTGCGAGATCTTACTCCGCGGGCTTCCCGGAAAGAAAGGACCCCCCGAGATGGGCACTCGCCATCTTATCTAGCGGAGATAGACTGTGGCCCAGCTACCATATCAGATGAGACGCGATAGATGGGACGGCGTGACAAAAGTGTCCTACACGTCGAGCTCCCCGCGACTATTCCCTTCAACACACGCACACCTGTAAGATCTCATTCGCACCACATTCGTGACAAAATAATTTTATTACCCGATAATTTCTAGTTCTATTGATAGTAATGATACATATATCATTTGTTAATTTAAATTGCTTCAAGCCTAAACTGCACTCTATTAGTTAACTAAAATTCAGGCATTAATATATTATTGAACGCTACTATAGGATTCAAAAGTGAAGAGATCGATAGACGTTTCGTCATCGCGCACAAATTCCGTATATCGCGTTTTCTATTTTAAAATCGACGCGCCGAATATGACAATGTTAGATCGCGAGACAACGGTGTCGATAACAAATAATATAACCGGCAGCATTCAATTTAGTAAATGTTCAACACTTTCGCGACGCTCCGGCATAGATAAAAACTAGTTTCATCAACAAATGACATGTTTATATGCTTTCTTCGGTGTCGATCGGCGGAACTTCGAAAGCAAAGTCGTTCTGGCGCAGTGGGTCTCGGCGTGACGCACGACGACCCCTTTTAGAGGCGCCAAGCTGCTAGAGGAAGAGCAGGAACAAGGAGGGCGACGACGCAGGAGCGGAGGGCGAGCGCAAGAAGAAGAGAATGATGACGAAGAAGAAGGAGCAGAAGAGAAGAAAAGAAGGAAGGCGTTCCGACGAAACGGAGCGCGGTGTCGGATCTAGATAAGATCTTCGAAACGGGGATCAGTAATATTTTACAAAGTCATCGAAGTTGCTCGCTAACTTCGGCATAAATTACAATCGCCGTCTCCCTTTCTCCCGGCCGCCTTCCTTCTTCCTCTCGCCGCGCAGCGCATCCCCTTTGTGAAACGCTGCACGGCTATGGGAAGATGAGGAGGCGCCCGCGGATCCACCTCTCTTCAGCGAGTGTTAAACAAACACTTACAATTGCTAATAACATAGAACGCGCGCTTGCCTCGCGGTGAGCCAATAAATCCGCTTATCTAACAACCATGTACGGCCGATTGCCGATGGGAAACGTAATAGTGACGCGAGGACGTGTCCCGAATTAATTACCGTAACGGAAGATTCGTGAGGAAGATCATTACACGACGTAATCTTAAGCTAACACTTCTTCGACAAATCAATCTGTGTCTAGATACTGTGTAATCAAATAATCCTTGTATATCGAGTTAAGAAAAAAATTTGTAAAATCAAGTTATGAATTTACTGAAGTTCGAGAGATTTCATATTAAAGAATTTCCATCTGATTTGGTAGTATTTAGTATAATTATTAATTTAGGAAGACTAATAGAATCATTATGTATATCATGTTAGATAAAAACTTTTATGGTAATGAACAGATTGAATATTATATGTATACATTACTCTGTCACGTCTATTTTAAATATTCCAATCGCAAAACTTTCGCGAATTTGGAATAAAATCTGTGTGAATTCATGGTCGATTGCGCGAATAAATCGGCTGTTTACCTGCGAGATTAGCATCTGCAACAGGATACAATACCGCCGTTTATTATCTCCGACAGTGACTAAACTAATAGCTATCGTCGAGGGTCGTTACTTAATATTTTGTCATAAAAAAAAGAGAGTCAGTCAGAAGGACGCGGGACTCCAGTCCGTGACACGAATACGTCGCATGAGCGACGAAGTTCGCGAGGATCCCGCTCATAAATCATATGTGAAAAAATGTTTGCGGCTAATCCTACATGATATGCTAGCGAAAACGTCATGCATAGCGGTCGTGAATAATGATTGTTGCATGTCGAGCGACGAATCGATACGATATCCTCGAAGATGTAAAGCGTTTCGAAAATTACAGAAGCGACTCCGACCGATGCTGCTATCGTCATACGCGTGGCCGGCACTTTTCCCGATGCAGGTAAAAGCTGTGAGAAATGAAAGGGTCGTCTGGAAAAAAAAGGTATCTCCTAACTACATTCCTAAGTTATCATAATGGAATTAATCAAGTCGGTGGGATATTTGGATACGATTAAGACTGTACTGTAAAATTCTAATGAACAAGCGTCGAAAAAAGTCTCATTAAACTTTAACAGTTAAAAAATAGAAACTCTATATAAAATATATATCTTTAAAGAATGTTATCTTCTTTTCTCCGACTATCTCAATCAAAGTAAAATCAAAGTTGCACTTCATGTCACAAATAAATGCCAACAGTTGCATCTTACGTCATATTCTGTAAAAATTCTGTAAATAATTTCGACACCATATATTCGAGTCTTGCTGATTTAAATTGCAGATGAGGAGAATAAATTGCACCGCGTGAATCCAAACGCGTTATCCCTCAGTACATTGGAAGGATACATTCCTCTAGGAAACGTTAGGCAAATTTAAAACACAAAATGATCAATCCCTCCATTCATCTTATCCCCGAAGACACGATTGCTTATACGACGAGGGCGAGTAGCCCGTGTGTAACTGAGAAGTTCATGTGATAACGATCTCAATGTTCGGGATTTTTGAGGGTTGAAATACAGATATCACCCACGAAGAGACGCTATCTTTTCGAGCGAGGCCTATCCTAGCTCCTCGACACGAATTAATATTCTACCACCGTGCAGAAATCGCCCACATTGTTGCGACAGTCCAGGAAAAAAGAAAATATAGTCGGTCAAAATGTGCGGTCCCTGCTATCGCTCAACAGTGAGAGAAAACTTGATAGCTATCTATTTATTTCGTATTCCGATTATCTAATGAAAATATACACACTTTTACACATCACTGCTAAAGAGATGTAGATTTATAACTGTAAAGAAAAATTTCCATTTTAAACTAAAATTTTGTTAAAAATAAAAAATAATCACGGTTTTACTTAAATTTGCCCTTATCTTCAGTTGTATAGTTGTATAAAAATAATAAAAGAAAATGTAGAAGCAATATTTACATGTCAAGTTTCGAGATTTAAGAGTGGGATTTATTTCTAAAAGTGTTTCTCTCCTCATTTCCATAATTCATCGTAGAAGAGGCAACTCTGCACGGGGATACATCCACCGAGAGCACATGACTAACGCTATCTTAAATCCGCCGGATCAGCACCGTTCCCCAATCAGAACTTTCTCAGAGAGAAAGACAGAAAGCGTCGGCCTACAGGTGAAGCGTCGGCGAAGAGCGTATCACGTTTCGTGTGAGCCGATATTTGTTACAAGTTCTTATAGATGATGAAGAAGCGTTCGCCGTGCGCGAGCCGAGCCCAAGAATGGGTGCTGGCGCTGGCCCGTTGAGGGCCCTATTAACGAGTGGCCCCCCGCGGCCGCCGCCGCCGCTGCAACGGGCCCAATCAACCCCGAGTCCAATTCGGGGCTCCGGCTTCGACTTGTTTTATGTAATGCCCGCGACGCCAGAATCAATTAGCCCTGGCACCCTCCTATTTTGCGTATGCATGCGCAACGTATATGCATAGCAGGCGATCCCGGCGAGCCGAAACTTATTTGCAACTGTCCTGCGCGCGCGGGAACGGCCGGTGGACGGGAAAAACCGGTTCCGGGGCTGCGAGTTAGGCGGAAATTAAATAGCTCGGGACAAACGGGGATCAGAGCGTTGCTGCTCACCTCCGACCGTGTGGCGAATTAGGATCACTAATTTCGCCGCTCGGATCCCGCGGCTTTTTGACACGACCGGCCTGCGATAGATCCAGCGGACGTTACGGCTACGGATAAAGGACGGCGCCAAGTCTTCCGAGTTTTTAGGTGAGCTATTAAAGTTAACGTCAACAGGTTAACATCAATGAAATTCGTGCGCGCGATCAATTCTAAAGATATGATAAAAGTATTATCTTTATTAATTATGTATAAATATATTATATCGTCATGCAATAAAATGTTGTGATAAATAGCATTATCGGCAAGCAAATATAAAGTCTCACAAGTTTCCTCTCAAAAGAAGTTGTCAGAAATTACCATCGTCATCCAACAGCTATTGCCATCAACTACGGTATATGTTAATCGATAATTGTTCAACGTTGATTAACATATAGATTATCGTTAGCGTAGTATAATTGTCATAAAAAATGACCCATCTAATCGTATCTTTGGCGAGAGAATCATGATGGTGTGAGAGATTATGTTAACGGCGAGAGATTCGATGAGTATACGCTGATCAAGAGTGCGCCGTGGTATAGCGCGGTCAATTAGGCGGACTATCGTTACGTGTTTTAATGAGATCTCAACGCAGAGTCGAAGGTATATAAAAGTGTTTTATGTCCTGTGAAACCTGGGCACCGTTGTGCCGTCAATTAGGAGACTACGCGCCGCAACGCCCATAATCAGCATATGCAACATGGAGTATGCATGCGCGGCCCTTAGGCCGATAACCAGGAAGGACGACAGTGTGATTTCGACTTATTATTTTAAATAAAAATATTGTGTAAGAAAAATACTGCGCAGACATTAGGCGCTAACATTTTCTTGTCTCGAAAAGCGTCTTTTTCGAACAAGCGGACTATACAATTAATTAACATCCACGAAATTTGCCATCTTTAAATATATAAAAACGTATCTACTATCATTTAATTAGAATATTTGTCATCTGTGAACGTTTGTCGATCTATTTTTCTTAACTGTATTTATAAAATAATGAAATAAATAACAAAGTGAGAGAGTAACATTATGAGTCACATAATAATGTTCTAATTACAGACTATATAATAATTACGGATAGTAGATTACGCAAGAGCTATGACTCGACAATTTATTAATTCGACAATCTAATACCTAATTGAATTTTTTCGTTATTTCATTTTTTTATAAAAACAAAATTTTCTTATTTAATTCTTTTAAATGATTCTTATAAGAAATTCCATTAAATATTTTATAATCTTTAATACATAGAAAGTATATATATTGAAGGATGAATATTAGAAATGTTAGAAAGGAGCAGTAAGTAGAATCGACGCCGACTCTGATTATAATATCGTCACTTATGACAGATAAATCGAGAATTCCATCATTACACTCTGACTGATCGTCTGTCCCTTTTACAGAAATTCTATTCCCGAAAAATCCCAAGGATTTCAATGAGAAGCGATGGGTCGCAGCATGAACGGCTAAAACGTCAAGCAGCTTGCGCTACAGAGCGGCCGGCATTGAAGCATACGTTTTATCTAGCCGGAGGATTTAGACTCTCTCGGAGGGGAGAATATCGTCGGCAGCGTGCACCAGCCGGCGATGTGCACCGCGTATGCACCGGCTGCAGGAGCGCGCATACATCAAGCCTGTTTCTATCCACGGAGTGGGTCATCGTGCGCAACAATACAACAATTTGGCCGCGGCTGATACGAGATCTCAACGACGTTGCTTTCCCACCCTCTCCCGTTACACCCCTCCGGAGTAGACGCGCCGCTCTCCTGCCCTCCACTCTCTCGTTCCCTACGGTTCCCCGACGTTGCATTTAACGGGGACCCGTGCCGCGATCCCACGAGCCCGTGCATGCATGCGTGCGTGCCTACGGGCGTACGTGCGTGCGTGCCTACGGGCGTACGTGCGTGCGTGCACGCACCCATACACGCGCGCGCACGTGGCGTAGCGACGACGCGTGTACCTGCCGCGTCGTCCATTTCGAGAATCCGACGCGATCTTATCTGCCGTGCGACCGCCACGACTCCCGCGAAGAGAATCTTTGATTTAGTGCGAGGAGAAATACGGGAGAGGACAGTCGAGAAACGAGGGAGAAGCCGGGAGGACAAGAAGGGCGTTCTGTTCCCGAGCGAACCGCGGTTGCGTTCCGCGACAATGCGCTCTTAAACATTTTTTTTTGGAGTATATCAGAAAAGAGTTTTCTTTTCGTTACATCAAATTTAAATGTTTCTAGCAAGTACATCGAGCAGGTAATGTTTTATCAAAGTACAGATACTACAGATATATTTTGTCTTTACATTAACAACGTAGGGATTAATGTTATTAGAATATAAGAAATGCATCATATTTCTGTCTGTTATATTTTTCTTATTCATTTCAATCGATTTCTGCATTATTCTTATTTCACAATTCGGAAAGATATAAGAAATGCATCATATATGTGATGCTTGTTAAATTTTTCTTATTTATTCATTTTAATCAATTTTTACATCATTTCAATCCAAAAGATTTCTTTTTTATTTATATTTATATATACTAAAAAATGTAAAAAAAGATTAATTTTTTTCTTTTCTTCAATTAATCCCGCACGCTGTACGAGTTATACTGCGTACGAGTATAAAAAATGTGAGACAATAAGTAGTGCAGGTACTCACCTCTTTTAGTGGAACTTTGAACGCCAGGATCTTGGTGCCTCTGATCACATCGCCGTAAGGTTTGTACTCTAACCACCTGAAACGATTACAATTGTAAGATTAATAATAAACATCGTCGCGTTCGCGACGATTAAGCAGGAAAATAAATTAAATCCGAAGACTAGACTTAAACAATGGATTAAATATGGAACTTCGACCATCGATACTCTCCGATTTCGGTAGTGTTGAACGGATTTAGTGTACGAAAAAAGAAATGAAACATTTAAAATGTCGAGATACTTGAGTATCATTTCGTTTTCTTTTCATTCGCGTTCCAATTTTAACCGATGCCTTGAATCGATTCCAAATATAGGATCTTCACAAAAAAAGACGCAACACTTGAATTACTATATTAATGTTATTGCATTATTTACATTAATCATGTTTTTATGTAGCATTAAATTCCCAGTTGCTAGGAATTGTTTAACAGCAAAATCATTCTCAGTCGACACAGAGCATCAGTGACATTGCATCTATGTTATAATTTCGCACTCAACAATGTACATGTATTATATTACATTTATATTGTTGAGTGCGAAATTGTAACATAGATGTGATGTAACTGATGCTCTGTCGACTGAGAATGATTTTGCTGTTAAACAATTCCTAGCATTCCTAGCAACTGGGAATTTGATGCTACATAAAAACATGTTCAATATGAGAGTAATCATATTCAATATACATAGAAAGTAGATACCCCGATAGCAAACTATCGTCATTTCAACATCAAAATGTTATTTTGACATCAAAAGAGAGAATCCAACTTTCAGAAAAACTTCAAAATCATCAATATACATAATATAGCATAAATAATAATACAAATATGTATAATAGTAATAATACATTAATTTATATTAATAGTAATAATACATCTAATAATTCAAGTGTTACGCTATTTCGTGCAAACTCTGCAGCTCTGTTGCAACCTACGACTTGAAACATTACATATTTTCACCTTGCGGGAACACATCGATCTCCACTCCATTCGCTTTAATCGATCGCTACTTTACGAGAGTGCGTCATTAAGAAAACGGAACACGCGATAATTATCAAACAACGCGTCAAAAATCCGCGAGATCGAAATCCCGACCGATCGTTAATAAACTGATTCGCGTTTCGAACGTCGACGATCAGGTATATAACACCATCTCGGGAAAAAAGGCGGGAAACGGCGAGCGAGTGCGACACGCGTGCTCCGTCGGTAAGTCAGGTGACCCTAAGAATAGCGTCGGATCGCTTTCCCGGAACCAGCGGCACGTCTCGCTGTCGGTTCTGCTTGACGCGCCAGACAAATGAAAGCCGCGCTTCGTCCCGCGGATCGACGATCGCGGGCGATCGCATTATTAGCGACGCGGCCGCGGGACACGTGCGAAATGCCAAGAAAAGTCGGCACAACATAACCTCACCGCGACACAGGCCTACCTGCGTTCGCGTCGCGCGAACGATTTCAACCGTCTCGGGAGAGCCGGTGGGCATTCCCGCGCGGCGGACGGAGAGCCGCTTACCTGTCCGGCACCGAATTCGTCATGTTTGCCGCTCGCTCAGAGATTCCCCCGCGGAAGGTACGGCATAACACTTGAAACGCAATACCACCGTCACACCACACGTATGAGCAGCCAGCAGCAGACGCACTCGCGCGGAATCGACGACGCGGAAAGATCGATCGATCTCTCGACGCGCGGCACCGACAACTGCGACGTGGACGTGGACTCCGGGGCGGCGCGGCAAATCGCGAGACCGATACGGAAATAATACTTTCGTACACTCTTCTTCATGTATATTTGTACATACGTTCATGGGTACGATTACATTATGAAAATTTAATTTCCACGTGTCTTTGATGATGTAAAGAACGTTCAGTTTGCGTTCGCTGGGGCGTGAACGTTCCTTGAATTTTGGAGGGAAACTTAGAATTGCGTGCCCGCTGTTCGTTTACTTTGCTTATCGTTAACTTACATTTTAATTGAAATGCTTTTGCAATCGCGATATTTATAGAGAGGTTAAGAGAATACAATATTTGTATAAATTCTGGTAAGCTTTATATAATCAAAAAAGTTCGTAGTTTGTCGTGTAAAATATCACGAACTTTTAAGAGATGTTACTATAAAAGATAATCTTTAAAAAAATGCGATCAATTTTCATATAATTTATTTTAGCTATATTTTTTCACAATTGTTACCGAGAGGTATATTAAAAGACTTTAATGCAACCATTATTTTTCACTATTTTAATTGAAAGGATAAGGAATTTTGATCACGGAAATCTTGATACTTTTGAATAACAAATGATATTATATTTAATCACAATTTGCGCTTGTTATACATACAAATTATACATTTAAAAAATCATACGATTAAAAACAAGAATTTTAATAATTAATATAATCCTATTTCATTAACTGGTCGGGCATTGCACATCCTTGGACTCTGTGTTCAATTGTAAAACCATGGCTAATATCTTTTTCTCCATGTCGAGAAGTTGAGGAGGCTTTTTATACTAAAATAAAAATGAAAAGTGACAAAATGAAAAGATAAATAATAACAAAGAAGTAATAAGTAGCAAAATATGAAAAAGTGTTTTTACCGATATAATTAAAGTATTGTACTGATGGTGAAATGATATCCTTTGCTGTGTCGGCTTTAACCCAATCCTGTCGAGATCTGGGATCCTTATCTTCTTGAAATATTTTTTGTTGCTTGTACGAACAGTCATAGTACCATCATTTTCCGCAGTAACGGAATACACGCTTTCAGGATATGGCAAATTTCTGATTCGCCATTCTAGACCCGTTTTTGTAATTCTTCTTGTAATGAACGGCTGCAAAAGAAGATGACCTTAGAAAATGCATTGTACGTACAATTACAGATATTACTTAAAGTTTCAGTATAATAATTATACTATGTTAAGGTTATATATATGCTGTTACAAAAAGAAAATGACATACAGCATTCCTCTCTTCTATTCCATATATCTCTATATCATTCAGTTTACGTTCAGGATCTCCAACTTCCACTGTCCATCCAGTGTCCGTACCAAAATTATTTTTCTCTTTCCAAGCTCGTCGAACTACTACATTTGTGTCCACGTTGTATTCTTCTACCATTTCCTTTCCATCTTCCATTAAAAAATGAACTTTTCTCTTTCCTACATAAAAACATAACAAAATAAAATCAATAAAACAAAAACAATCAATTTCTTGTAACAGTTGAAACATTTAACAGTGTCTAAAATTGTATCAATTAAAGAACTAGTGTAATTTGAAATATTACAAAAGGTTAATTCATATAAATTTAACCATATAAGCAATACTTATAAATTTACGCATAACAGAAGATATAAATTTTTAAAAATTATTTATTATTAAAAAATTAATAACATTTTATGTAGTTTAATAATATTTTAATCTACATAACGCTATGTTCCCTGTTTATGCTTGTATAAGATTACACGAGTCTACTATTGATCAAACACTTTTAGGTTAAGTACTGGCGTCCCCACATAAAGCCACATGTCCGATCGACAATAATCATAAATAATAAAGCTATTTAATTATACTTACCATCCTCGATAATAGAAGTTTTCCTAGCATTCTGAATAACATTGAACCACGAATTAGATGTCATTTTGCCCACTAGATAAACGAACTTCCAAGGTTTCCTAGCAACCTTCCTAAACGTAAGTTCGAGACAGACGAATACTGCTCGAATAAACACTACTAGTGAAAACTAATTTTTATTATGGAAGATGGAGCTATGGAAGTGGAGATTGAACGATATTACGTTCGTATGTTGTGACAGAGAGAAGCCTGAGAGACGACACGGCCCGATTTTAGCTGATCCGCGAAGACGATACGCCCTCTGCGGAAGTCAGAAAACGTGCACATGAACTACATA
>VBVR01005948.1:0-11070 GCA_011638315.1 Tetramorium parvispinum
GTATGTGTATACACGTACTCCACAGTCTGAGCCCACCTAAGCGAGTACGTGTATACACGTACTCCACAGTCAAGGGGTTAAGGCAGTCTTGAAATAAGAACTGACTATGAATAAATAAATACCGGCCATAGACAATTATTCTAGAAAGATTTTACGGTGAATTCATGTCTCGTGAGACACTCGAGGCTCAATCTCGTGGGAACTGCACTTCCAACTCGATTTACGATCGTTTATAAGATACCACGGGAAAAGTAACGATCTAGATTATCCGCATTTACTATGCAAACTACGGTATTTATTTCGTACGTTCTCGGTATGGGAAGATGACAGTACGTTGGGTAAGTTGGATGAACGAGACGACTCTCGTAAGACTCTAGGCCGGCACTCCTTCGGATTTCTCAATCCGGATGTATCGTCTATTACGAGGGCGTCCCGTGGTGATTCTTCTCTCGTTTCCTCTCACCGCTCGCCAAAGAGCACGGCCAGAAATATCTCTTCATTATTGATCTTGTAAAAATAATATTTCCAAGCCGGCAGATTAATGAAGCCGCCGCTGCACGTGTAGCTCATGTTACTACTTTCTGTTTATCGCTCGCCACGCGTATGGTTCTTGATATCTTGACATAAATTTTTATTATTACAATCCTTGCAAGCGAAGCATTTATACGTAATAAAACTCTGTTATATAATACGTTTTAATAACGCCGCAGGATCCCAATGATATTACGATAATTAGCATTTTTGTGAAACGGGAATTTTATCCCGTGGCATGTAATATCTGGTTCTATTCTATATATACGCGAACAAAAATTCGCGCGACGCTTCTTTTCTTCTACATCTACTTTATTATATTCGCAGTTCATTGTGCTCCAAACAAAAGACAATCTGCAATTCCGCGCTCGAATAGAAATGGCGCGGCCGAAATTTTACGAGTAGAAACGGCACTCGGCTCGACGAAGTCGTCTTTCCTCTTAATGAAATTACGGTACCTTCGCCATTTCGTTTTTCCGCGCGTGTTCGAATCAAACAGTGAGAGACAGTCGTATAAAACACATCATTCTTGATTCACGGACAAAGCATGTTCAACAGACGGCACATCTATGTACCGAGAATCGGATTTTAAAATCTCGATTTGTGTCTAATTCACGATCGCAGATGTTAAAGTGAATGTCCGAGAAATGTCAAGTAGGTCAATCTTCTGCAAAAATCATCGCAATTCTACCACTCGAGCTTTACTTTGCGGCCGAGATTTACGGTCAGCTGCTCGATCGACGCTGGAAAACACGTTCTCCGATAATAGTAGGTCGAATGAAGAGGGTGCTTTAACTCTTTGTGACCTTATGTCGCGCTGCACGTGATGTTGTTGCTTTATCGTGAAAGCTTTTATCATCGCCGTTGTCGTGTTGAGGGATAATTTCGAACGCTCGCAATCATAAACGAGATTACAAACGTGAAATTTAAAGAAGAGGTCAAATACACGCGAGAAAGAAAGAGAGCATAAATAACAGAATTTAAATTAGGTGGACGCACGTATTTTACATGAAGTTTGCATCCTACACTGTAAAATGCAATGCAGCATACCAAATGAAGACAAAAGCGCTCAGCATATAGATGATTAATGGGCTGGTCGATTTTGCATTGCTCTTTTTTAGAGCACTATGTCCTTTTTATACCTGCGTTTCGCGAAATGGCAGGAGTGCCGCTGGCATTGACGGACGGCGCGACGGAATTAATCTTCGCTCTACCGTGCTCCGTCCCTTTGGATTCGCGCGCCCTTCCGCATCGCATCCCCGCCGAATTAAATGTCGATAAATTGAAACTTGCTCGCTAGTAAATCGGATTAACTGCATCTACCGACGACTTTTTTCTCATAGACGCATCAGACGTTTAAATCCCTTGATTTGTAGGAATTTTAGTTGTATTTTTTTTTTAATTATCTCAAGTGCGTCCATTTTTTCGAACGCGCAGTATCCCAGAAATTATATTCGAAATTTTATATGTAATAAAAATCCACAGCGTTTAATTTTTGAAGAAGTATCACGATTTCCAATTATCATGCTTGAATTACGGTTATTGTTGCATTCGATTACAGTGATTATTGTATTCGAATGAATCTTCTCCCTCCAAAGGGAAATTAAGCGCCTCTGTCGTCACTTGCCGAGAGTGAAAGCGACCAATTACCGGACTCCGTCAATTAACCATAATTGCCGCGAATGGAGGCAGGGCGAGGTGGGAGGGCAGCGAAAAATAAATATCGTCGATTACGCGAGGGGCGAGTCTATTCTCGGCTCGTGTCGAACGAGAGATCCGGACCATTAGGAAATTGGCCGACTAATAATAGTTCGCTTACGAACGCGAGAGTGAGAGAGGACTCCGTAATCCGTTACGTAAAGTGACGAACTTCTTAAAGTTCGTCTCTTTCTTGATTACAGAAAAATCGCATATGAAAATATATATTCGAGATGTGTTTATATTTTAATTTCGTTTTCAAATCGGAGAAAGGAGTAACGAAAAAAAAAAGAAAACGAGAAATTACACAGTTGAATGCATTTCCAATCAATTTATACATCGACTTTGCATTTGACAACTCTTGATCGTGATCTGCTCAACCATATAACGGGGCTCGTTAACCCTCGGTCGGTCGATTAGAGATTAACGGGCAATTTACTTTCTTATTAACCCCTACCCCATCGGATTCGATTCACGGTTATCTCAAAATTCTTATCTCCGATAACGCGGAAGGCAGATCTTTCAGGCTTTCGGAAGGCAGATCGCCGTCTATCATCTGTCTCTCTTCTTGGCGAAGGAAACGAAAGAAAATAGACAAATGGCATAAATCCTTCGTCCGCGAAGGAAACCCGCAAAAGTGGCTGGTCGAAATCGAGTTGAACGAACGGCAACGACGACGACGACGGCCTTGAGGAGATCCGAACGGGAAAAAGCGAGGCACATTTCGAGCAAGCCTGACTGCGCGACGGTGATAAATGGTGCAATTTTATAGGCAACCAATGCTCGGCATCCTGGCGAATGCCCCTAGACTGGTGCGGTTGACCCGCTTAAACTACGAAAATTATTCGCCATAAAACGACTGCGCGCGTCAACCGCACGAGCATCGAACAAAAGCCGGAGGCAAGACTTATGAAGAGTCCCTCGTGAGGAGACTCCGTAAAGGAAGATAAATATGAAGAACCTCTAACAAAGCATACGCTTTCACACAAGGCGGTGCCCCTGCGCCGTTTATCTATAATACCTTTTTGTACTTACTAGAAGGAGATTACGAACCAAATTTTTATCTCGAAGTGTTTACTATCTCATATCCACCTCAAGATTTAATTTATCAATTTAATAATAAATATATCGTATATCGTATATCGCAAAATTAATATTTGGCGTAAATTATGGCGGGGGTAAATTTATTCAAAAGTCCTTTTACACTGTTAAACTCATAGTGTCAAATTATACTCAATTTGAGTCATTTTTAACTATTTCACTCCCAAAAAAAGTATTTTACATTTAAAGTGATTTTTCCTATAATTTCATTTTTTTTTAATAATCTCATATTTAGTTTACCTTTTTACAGCAAATGTATTCCTCTTTCAATAAAGTGAAAAATACTTTTTTCTCTCTTACATACTCTTGTTTATATTATTTTTCTCTTGATTTCAGAGGAATCTTGAGATCAATATAAAAATAAAATCCTTTAAGATTTAGAGGATTCCACATATATACATTTTTTTTGTGGATAGGTCGCCACTGCTCCTTCTCAATATTTCATTAATTTTGACTAACATGGAAGTTAAATTAGATAAATTAACAAAATATTGAGTAAGGTTTACTCAATATGTCGCTAATTTTATCTCATTGTTTCAGACAAATTAACCGAATATTAAGTAGAAGCAGTGGTAACCCATAGGAATTTTTATCTCGAAGCGTTTACTATCCCATATCTACGTTTCATTTATCAATTTAATAATAAATATATCGTATATTGCGCGAAATTAATATTTGGCGCGGGTGTTACATCGGGAGTAAATTTATTCAAAAGTCCTTTTATACTGTTAAACATAGTGTCAAATTATACTCAATTTGAGTCATAGGAGTTTATAGTGTAGAGCGCAAGCGACGCGACGCGGACAAAGGGCTGATGTTTCGTTTTTCACGATGCGTGGCACTTTCGCTTGGCAACACCTGGCGAGAGGAGTATGATACACACGGTGACGCGTAATTGCAAGGCCGCGGCCGGCGGCACGCCCCCGGGGGTCGGTCGAGTGACCCGGGAGAGAGAAGGAAGGGAGAGGGATCAATTAATTATTTCTTTATAATCGATCGAGCGATGGGTGTAAATCTCGCAGTGGATCTCCGCGCGGATCACTAGCTCGGGCCGCGGCGATTATTAACGCGCGATAACTCATCCGTTTTATCGTCCTTACGCGCGCCGTACCACCACACACACATACACACACACCGCTTCGTCGGCCAGCACTATTAACGCGCCGCGTATAATTTATCCGATAAGTCGCACAGTGATTGGTCATCGATGTCGGATATAATTACCGCTACGGGGAAGAGGATCCGGTCAGCGATGACGCGCGTTGCCTTGGAGCAACGAGCGCAACGTTGCGCTTGCGGGAAATTAATAGGCCGGCGCAGGAAACGACGGACGCCCGTTTTTCCTTAACGGGCTCGCATTAGACGCTAATTTACGGCTGTTCGAGGGGGCGCGATAAATCTTCATTACCGCGAACAACACCGCGAGATTAATCATATTGCTGTTCGTTGTTGAGGAAAAAGGTCACTTCAACTCCTCCTCCCCCTCCGTGCGGGCGAGGATGTTGCCCGCTCCGTATCGCTGATCGCCACTTCACGGTCGATTTCTCTCACGATCGCAGAGTGCGACTCGGACAATGTAATAATACGCGGTCACGCGATACACCGAGAAAAATGTTTTGTATTTTGAACCAAAAGTTTGGTTGACGTATACCCAAGAAAATTGTTGTGAACAAAACTGTTTTGTTCTCTAAACCAAAACGATTTAACAAAATATAAGCAAATAATATATTTGTTTACAGCAGCTAAACAATTCTCTTGGGTACATATCAATCAAACTTTTGATTCGTAATACAAAACATTTTTCTCGGTGTACGTCGCCTTTCGCGTGGTATAAATAAAATCTATCCTTCCCGGCGAATCAAACGTAAATCACCGAGATGTCTTTTCTTACACTCAGAGAAAAATATAGTTACTCTTGGCCTCAATTACAATTTTATAATATTTCTAACGATAATTATGATTAACATAATGATCCATACAGTCAAATTAATCATATTTCATGTTAGAAATATAAAATTATGGTTGAGGTCAAAAGTAACTATATTTTTCTCTCATTGTACGATTGTCTTAAACATGGCTCGAGATGTTGCTACAGTTGTCATAAGTTGCTAAAATTTTCTCAGGAATACACACAGAAAAATCTATATTACGAAAATATAAATATAGAAAAATCTGTATTATAAATCTATTTACCTTATTCGAGTAAATATTACTTGTTCTAAGTATTTGGTAAGTTTATACATATGTCCGCAAATCTATCATAGTCATCATAAACATCACATTTATTTAAAACATATTCTGAACTTGTAATGAGTATGATCTTAAGCTATTACTAAGAAAATATTCTTAGCTGAAGAAAACTATTACTTAAACAAAATAAAATAAGCAATTGCTTTTCTCGTCTGTAGAATGATTATTTTTCTGTGTGTATCGGCGAGAAGCCGGCTAATACTTTTAGCATATTTTCCTTTAATTACATCTCAAGGTCCGCGATCGGGAGTAACGATCGTTCGCCGAAACGATCTATTTTCGTTAATTGGCGGCCGCTCGAGAGCCCGCTCCGGATCTTTATCGTCCGGTACACGCATCTTACGCCAACCGTTCCCCAATCTCATCCGTACTCGTTCCGCTCGACAGGGCACGAAGCTGTGGATCATCATGGAGTATCTGGGTGGCGGCTCGGCCCTGGACTTGATGAAGGCCGGTAGCTTCGAGGAGATGCACATCGCCGTGATATTACGCGAGGTGCTCAAAGGGCTGGATTATCTGCACAGCGAGCGTAAGCTCCATCGCGATATTAAAGGTACGTCCGCTCGATAAGGCGCGAAGGATGTTTATTGGTACTTTAACGCTCCTCGTACAGAATTATCGAAAAATATCGTGTTATTCGTTCGATCGGTTCAGCGAGACATCAAATATCATGCCGATCACGAGCCCGTCTAAATCCGCATGAATCAATTAACGTTAATTACGATGCAAAATTCTGTTAAAAATTTCAGAATTCAATCGCTGTTAATTTACGTAAAAATGGGTAAAAAGTTAAATTGTGGTCGTCGTTAATAGAGCGCGTATATTATTTCATTTAGTTTCGGTATTGTTCAAAATGGAAGATTAAATTTGCATGAATGAATGAATTTTTGTCGATTTTGCAGCGGCGAATGTTTTGCTGAGCGAAATGGGCGATGTCAAGTTGGCCGACTTCGGTGTAGCCGGTCAATTGACAAACACCACCAGTAAACGAAATACCTTCGTCGGTACGCCGTTCTGGATGGCGCCCGAAGTCATCAAACAGTCTGCTTACGATTCCAAGGTAATTGCGTTAATTAAATATCGCCGTCTATAATATATACTGCGGTATGCATATCCGGTATGCGGCATCCCTATATTGCTGTAAATTAGGTTTATTAGATTTGCACGCGCATATCTTACATATAAGAATATCTTCATGTATTTTCTGAAATTATTTCTGAATATATATATTATTATCATTTGCGTGAATATACACCATTATCATTTATAAAATAAACTTAATTCTTTATTAATTTTCTTAAGTATGATGGTCGCCATTCTCTCTCCCGTTTTCTCTTCGCTTTTCTCTCTTGCTCGCTTCTTTAAAAAGTCTTCAAAGTGGCGCGGTCACGTTATCATTAGCGTTTCATTAGCGCTTCATCTGGCAAGTGGTAACTCCGCGAACGCTTGTCCCATAGGCTGACATTTGGTCCTTGGGCATCACGGCGATCGAGCTCGCGAAAGGAGAGCCACCGAATAGCGAGCTGCATCCCATGAGGGTCCTCTTCCTAATACCCAAGAACAATCCACCGCAACTGACCGGGAATTATACGAAGCAGTTCAAGGAGTTTGTCGAGGCCTGCCTCAACAAGGATCCCGAAAACGTGAGTTACCGTTATATGGCTACATTTGAGTTGCTAATCAATCGTCTCGTAATTTTGAAAATATTTACCGAATCGTTTGAGGTCTCAATAATAATTATGAAAAAAAGTAAGATTGTGAAGATTAACAATAGAAAATTAGTTAAAAATTTTGAAATTTCGACATATAAGAAACCTAGTCGACTTTTGCTCATCTATCATTGCGCTCGTGTCTGTGCAGAGGCCGACGGCGAAGGAACTGCTCAAGTTCCAGTTTATCAGGAAGGCGAAAAAGAACTCGTACCTGATCGACCTGATCGACAGGTACAAAAAGTGGAAGTCGCAGCGCAGCGAAGAGTCGGAGACCGAGAGCGAGAATTCGGACTCGTGAGTATCCCGGATTCGCGTTTCTGTCACGCTTCTTGCGAAAGTAAAAGCCGCCGCTTGTTATTTTATTTTCGTACGTTACGTACATTCAGAATCTTCCTTTTTCTTTCTGTCGTTAATTCCATCATATATTTATATCTTGAACGTGCAAGAAAAAGAAAAACCAGTTCGAGGTCGTTTATCAATCGCGAGGTATAATAAGCCACCATCTGAGCGCCGGTACTAAATTGTAACACACTGCATTACACGGTGTTCAGGGAGGAATCCAAGCAAGACAGCGACATGGACGAGCCATGGATAATGACGGTGAAAGGCCCGCATGGAGTCAAAGGATCCGTGGTGCCTATGCTACCATTAGACGAGCAGCCCGCATCCCTGACCCTAACACACACGAATCACAGGTCCTCCAATCACAGCCAACCGAGTAAACCGCATGCGAACGGGGCCTCGCGATCGCCGCCGAAGGAGTCTACGCTTAATCATTACAGAAGCGAGTCCAGGGATTCGTTGCGCGATGGACAAGCGAAACACGCGCCTGTACGTTGCCATTCCAATAATCGATCGTGTCACAGTCCATGTTCATATTTATACCTTTTTCTTACTTTTTCTTTTTGCTTTTATAGTCTCGACCACACGAAGCCGCACCTCCACCACCAGTGGACACGAGAGAGAAACGAGATGAGCGAGAGTATCGTGATTCCAGCCGAGAGTCTACGCTCAGAGAATCGAAGGAAATGCGCGATAGTCGCGAGAGGGACAGGGAAGTCGTCAGGGAACGGGAACGAGACAGAGACGGTAGAGATCGGGATAGAACCAGCAGGGACTTCAACTCTCGAGAAAAGAAAAGAAATAGCAAACCGGACGTGCCCATCACTCCGATGGCCGATCACAGACCTGGCGAGGACAAGCAAAGGCCCAGAAGTTCGCAGGAGCTCAAACATCCACGAAGCGTCGCTTTGTCCGGTGTTGTTTTTCCTCTTCTATCCGAGGTATATACATTGAGTGTAGAATGATAAAAATATGAAAACCGACACGAAAGTAAAAATGAGAACTTGACCGATGTTTTTCCAATAATATTGCAGCTCCAACGAAAGCACCAATATTCGGTGAGAGACAATAATGGCGAAGGCGGTAGCGGCGGCAAGAATGGCGGTGCTGTAGAAGAACTACGAAGCGCCTTCGAGTCGGCGGAACGCACCTCGCCCGGAATGACAGAGTCCCTTATCCGCGAACTGATTAAATCCCTACTTCCGCCCACTCATTCAGAAGGGCGCCTATCTATGCTAATGGAGAAGGTTATTTTAAGGTAATATTCTCGTGAGCATACGCACCACCGCGGTGTATTTGCGCAAGAGGAACAACGTGCTCTTTTGTTTTAGGGATACGTAGGGACGCGAGAGGACAAAGGTCCGCAAGAGACTGTGGTCCCAGAATATCCTGACATTGTAAAACCGTTATTTCTCTCAATTATCAATTTACTAATCAATACGAGCCGAGCATGTCGTCAATGAGTGGCGATTCCGAACGTGAACGTGAAGGTGCGAGGGAAATGTGTTCGTTGCCCCATCATCCCATTCCCTCCCCGCTCTTCCCCTCCTACGCTGATCTATAAAGGCAGCACTACAACGAAGTCTATCGAAGTTTTATGAAGTAGTCTACTGAACCGCCCCATTTTCACCTACCTACCTCGCCGTAGGATAAAAATACGTAGACGACGACAGATACACGCGAAACGTTGTGCCAGTATTCTTGCAGTTCCTACTCGTGTAATTGTCATCGATCCTTTTCTGAATTTCTCGATTAAACTGTCCTACATTTACACGCTTTTTCGTGTCGATTCGTCGCCCGATAGTTCATTTCAATCAATTCACCATTATGCAATTTACATATTCTTCGGTTTCTTAAAAATCTTCTAATTTTTAATATTCATAGCTTTATCATTTTTGAAGGTAGGAACCGTCCAAAGAGAATCTGACATATTTTATATTTATATCAATATATATTATAATAGCGACTTATTACTAAAAGTACGTTACTTTTAAAATCTGCGAGATGAGTGAAAAGAACTATCGGCCGATTTTTTTTACTACCTTAGATATTAAAACATTCTTTATTGCTAATAGATTAATTACAGAGAGATTATAAAAGAGAGTATTCGATTTAATATATTTGCAAGACGTATCTTAAAAAAGAAAGATAACGTTTTAGCGATCTTATGGCAATCAGTTACGAGTAGAGAAAGGCGACAATTAGACGGCAGGGCGTTTGCGAAAAGGCTGAATCGAAACCTCCATTACGTGATAGCCTAATAAATATCTTAAACCTTCTTCATGTTCGGCGTGAGCATAGATCTGGCGATACGACAAGAAAACAAAACTGTATAAACTCAACAAAACGGATAGATGAAAAGTATTCGATGACTTGGTCTTGCCTCAATATAAATATGTCCGTAGCATGCACTAGCGAGATATCTCGAGCATAGAAAACTCAATCTGTACAAGAAAAAACTTTTAATTCTTTGAAAATGATATATTTATTGATGTTTTTACAGAGAGACCATGTATTTAATAGTTTTGAAGAAAGAAGTCTTATAGCGATCAAGCAAAGAAATAAAAAGATGTGTTTTTTGAGTAGATTTCTTCCCGTAGCTTCCTATGCTAGTGCATGTTTCGAACACGAAAGAAGCGAGCTCTAGCGCGCGTTGCTAGAGAAACTGTAAATATGTATGTAGCGCGATAAGATAGTCTTATTGTTCTGATCGACGTCTTTGCCAACCGGTCGCACAGCTCCGTTAAACGATCTTGTTACGAAGAGAAAAAGAATTCCTTTCCCTTCCCATGGTCACATCGTTCGTCATTGAAGAAGATGATAGACGTAGGCTATAGGCAATATTGCCGTTACAAATTTATCGAGAGCTTTTATCGTTTCGTGTAGTTTTCGCTTGTTGCGTAAAAATTGCAGATAAGCCGTTACAGTGTTTGAGAAACCGTACGCGACGTATATAATAGCGTTTAAAAATATATATAATTAATTTCTAGTTGTGTGTAAAAAAAATCCACTTGAAAATTGTCGAGAAACAATGCTATTTTAGAAACCCTATCATCTCCAGTAATACGTACATCTGCGAAAGACGCTTCGATCTTTCCACATCGCGCCTTAAAATATCGCATTACGTCATTAACTTAGAGTAACAATAGAGTCGTTCCACGTTAACGTGTCGTTAAACTGTCTGTACAGCATTGTATAGCATTGCCGAATTGTATGCGATTCGATAGTTCGAACGGCAAGTAGAGACGTCGGGTAAAGCGCCTTTTATAAAAGTTTCAATTCTTCGAGACAATGGATGACGTGGAACGACTTGACAATCGATTCAGACGGAATTTACTACACGAGAAGAGTTTCTTGAACTTGAACGCGCGGTGCGTTCGAACAGCGACGACCAGATTATATGTATGTATGTATATATATATATATATATATATAT
>VBVR01005950.1:0-11068 GCA_011638315.1 Tetramorium parvispinum
CAATTATTTTGAAAGATACAGAGTTTGCAGCATCATATCCTTCACGATGTATTTCTCATATAAAGTTATGCTCTTTTTACATGTTTGGAAGTTTAAAAATTTGCCCTGTACAGAGTATTGTCCAGAAAGCCATCATGATAAATTGTATCGATACTGAATTTTACATTGCACAATTTCCTAACACTTTTGAGGGTGACTGAAGATATGTGTATGAGTGCGTGCGTGCGCGCGTGCGTGCGTGTGTGTGTGTGTGTCAGAATAGCATAACAATTTTCATAATAAAATAATAATTTGTACTTAAATATGTAAAATATTTTGTGATGTACTCGTCGATCACTTATCGACGTATAGTCGATCATCTATAGAAGTATACATATCGATTTGATATATAGAAGATATCGTATAAGTGTCGATCAATTATTGGAGATTTAGTTGATGTGTATTAGATATCATATTCAAGTCAAGTCGATATATGGAGAAGTTGATTCGATTTCAGTATGATATCAGTTGAATGATGACTAGATCGTCGACATCTACGTAATATTTTTCAAATATTGCGATGAAATCTTCGAAATATCAAATTGATTATTGACATTTGCATATGATCTCAACTTGATTTTAATATGATATTCACCAGATTCTTCATCGACTTGTGAACCCGGGTAGCCGGGAAAATGCCTGGTTATTGTTAAAGTCGGCGAAATCCGATGGTCCTGGTGGCCTCGGGAGGGCATCCGCCCGTCCTTTGGCCTTCTTGCTCCTCTTCCTCGGCGTTGTGCTTACGTTGCGGAGGAAAGCCCGCAAGGGGGCCGATGTCCTCCTCTAGGTAGATCTCTCCCTGTAAGTATATAATTATTATATCTAATTATATTTTTCTATTCTTTATTTTATCCTTAATATTTTAACAATTTTTTACAGGAAGGGAAGAAATGAATTGTTGAAGGTGATAATGCAACATGTAGAAACACACACAGTAGGGTGTGCGATGCATATGAAAATGATCATAGAGAGAGAGAGCGAATGATCACAACTTTCTTCCCAAATACGGGAAGAAGAGTTGTGGGAATTCTTCCATAAAGTAAGAACCGTAATTGTATTAATAAAATGATGTAATAAAATAATGTAATAAAGAAATGTCTTTTTTTGTTACAGAATCCGCTTCCAGGGGGCACAACTTGCCATTCTATTTTAATATCTATTTTTATATCGATTTTTATATTATTATATTATTATATATTATTATATATTTAAATATATCTTTTTTTATTTTTTTTACAATAAGCTTTTTATAATAATCGTTTTTAATATATATATAAACATTTTTTTATTCCCTTCCCTTCCCTTCCCTTTCATATATAATAAGAAACAAGCGTCTCTCGCTCACGCGCGTCGTCATCTTCGCGCTCACTCGCTTTCACGTTTGCTCCGCACGTACCGCGAGATGGTGCATGATGCTCCTTATGCACCTTAAGACGATCGTGCGTTTCGCAATCACGTTCGCTCCGTACGTACCGCGAGATAGTGCGTGATGTTCCGTACGCACTCTAAGACGATCGCGCGATAGGACGATGAAGGAAACGGAGCGAATGTGGAGAAAAAAATTACATGATTTAGATATAAAAACTTTTATTTATTATACGTTTTTTTACATACTTTATTACATGTTAAAAATTAGGGTCAACAGCTCGCAATCGACGAGGTGATCCTTATTGAAAGCATCGCTGACACGGATCGCATTCGATATCTCGTTAGTATCCGTCAGAAAAGAAGCGATGTGTGAAAACGGCGTAAACTTGGTGTCGACCTTTTCGATCAGCTTGGACAATGATTCGAACGTTACGTCGATGCACCGATCCAAAATATACATGAACATCAACGTCGATTCGGTCATCGTCAATTGTACGTTCGATGATTCCAGACGTACGAGTTTAGCGCCGTTGATCGTGATAGCGCGGATCGTTAGCGGTCCAGCGCTAACAAAGGCGTCTCTACGGCTCTTCCAAAGCAAATTCTGAATATTCCATATCGTTACTCGTAGAGTCCCTTCTACGTTTTGAGAGACAATATAAGTTCGTTTCCGCGATGATCACCAAAATTGGCGATCTCCACGTAGCTCAGTGGACCCACCATGATACCAATTTCAAGATATTTGTATCCCATGGATGTCAATGGGTATCGTCTGCCGAGTATGCGCTGTACCCAATTGACTGCTCTTTTCTCGTCTCGACTTCTAAAGAGAAAGGTTTTTTTTTACAAAATATTATATGTAAAAATGTAAAAAATAGGAAGATCTATACTTACTCTGTACATTTTTTCTTATTTTTTTGCTGTGGATTTTCATCGTGCTGAAGCGTAACGTAATAATTCAGGCGTTTGCCACTGCTTCCTTCAACGGAGTATATTTTTTCTCTCGGTTGCGTAAAGAGATCCGCGGATACGAGGGGTTGATGCGATACTGATGGTGCGAAACGAATTGCGCACATACGTGATTCACCCTCATTTTTAGAGGAGAGGGGATGTTTATAGGAACGTGTCGAAACCTGAAAAGGCGTGATAGGGGGAAGGAGGGAAATGAATTACGCACATACGTGACATCATTTTTAGAGGGAAGGGGATGTTTATAGAAACATATCGAAACCTGAAAAGACGTTGAAAGAAACGAACGCCGAATGGTTATTAACTGAACTTCGAGAAACATTAAACTAACGACAAAACATTGAGAAACGCCAATACGAAGTAAATGCGTAATGGGAAAGGATAAAAAAAATGACGATATATAAGATAGTATCGATGCGATTATTTTTTATGGTGTTGCCACCAATTGAACAGCTTGAATACATTTTGTAAAGCACAATTGGATACATGATTATGACAACGCAAAGTATGTGCAACGTCCATCTTTTTCAGAGATTCCACGTCTTCGTAGTGTTCGTCGATGCTCTCGATGTAGATATCATCTCTCGCATCGTCCAGTAGCAAATCTCGCAGCCATTCTTGTTTCTCGAGCCCCTTCACATACACGATAGGCGAGTCTTCGCTGTCCGTCGCCACCGCCGCCGCCGACCTCAACGCCTTTGTAATCAAGTCTCTATCGAACCGTCGAAATCGAAGTAGCGAACCGTTCCATCATCCCAGTATAACCCATGATGTTTGACCATCAATCAGGTTACGCGCTGTCTATCCGCTTTGCTGAGAGAATTCCATGGTTCGGGGCTCTCGAAGATATAATGAATGAGGATAAATCCCTCTCTGAGATCGGCAAACTCCTTCACGACGAAGGAATTTCTGCCGACGATGAAACCTTGCAGATTCACAAACGTCGGTGTGGCGGACATGGTTAATTTTCAGGACTGTGGGAGGATCGTGGAATGCCGCAGATTTTATATTTCCCCTCCCCACCCCTCTCCAAGTAGGTGATTTTGCGAACAACGTTGGTCAACGGGTTGTACTGAACCACGCGATCGTGTATGATGAGACAATAGGCGGTAGTATTCGCCGGTACGTTTTCATTACACTCGAATTTCAATCTCACATTCACGCTTTCGCTCTTGACCGACTCGTTTTGCCGAGAACAGTCGATAATCACGAACGGACCGTAACTTTTGAAAGCCGAGACAGAGAGACTCGGTTCGAAATATTCGTATCCGTAGTAGCCTTTAATGAACGTACGTGTCGCGCGTACATGTCGTACAGAATCGCCATTTCTTCTTATCGAAATCCAGATTCATATCGTCGTACAGATAACACTCCGAGTTCAGATAGAGTTTCACGTTGCTCAATTTACTGTCGTCGAATCGACTCGCATCCTCGGACACGATGTTCTTTCGACCTGTCTGCAGAGCGAAGATAACGTATCAGGGTTTCTCGAACTGCAAAGCGGTCTTAATGGCCCACGAATGCTTGGTTGTGCTCTGCAGTAGCGGAAAATCGTACAGATCCCACGAGCGAAAAGCCATGCTGAGGTATCGCCCGCGTTCCAAGGTACGCAGCATCGACAGTTTATTTATCTCGTTTAGTAACACGTGCGGCATCGGCCATTCTATCTTGAATAATTCGATCTCGGGATTCATTGTCGAATCTCCCTTGATAGAATTGTTGTCGTTGCGCGCTCGTATCAGAATCAATTCGTGACGTGCGTTGATAACCACGCGTAATCCTCGCAAAATCCCAGTAACATGTACGCAAAAATTGAAGTATCCGTCCGAGCTACTCTGCGGATTCCATCCAGCGTTCCTCAGAATCACTTCTCTATCGGACGATACCGTTACGTAGTTTTTGAGCGTGCTGGTTATTCCGAAGTTTCTGTTGCGATCAATCTCCACACCGTCGAGTTCGTATCGAATCTCATCGAACATGAACGCTATGCAATTGTGAGCCAGTACAACGCTAGATCCTGCGACTGCGTTCTTTATCGTTAGTTTTCTCTCGATGTATAGAAAACTTTCGTACGGCAGCGTGTACAGACCTGTTGTTGTATGGGTATTCTTATCTCGTCGCTGTGTCCGAACGTCGTATTGGCGTACGGATTGTACGTGTGAGTCTCGAACTTGACGATGCGATCGTCGAAGACCGGTTCATCCCCGATATTGAGAATGTCAGTCATCGTGTTAGACGTTTCGTACCGCGAATCCCAAAGATTTTAAAAATTGAATGTTCGACGCGTTGAGTTTCTTTCTCTCGGACGATTGAATATCACCACCGAGAGCTATCGTCAACACCGTTGTCCTCGTGTCATGTGCGTTATCTCTCGCGTGCCTTGAGCCGTTCAACACAAGCATCTCACACACATACGTTATCGTCGACACTTTCGCACGTGCAATCTGACGGTGATCTCCTCTCCTCGAAAGCAATCGTCCGTGCTGGTCGGTTACGCGTATCGTCAGACCCGTAATGCTCCGTACGATGACTGGCAGGTAAATGACCTGCGACGGGTTTTTCGATATCTTATATCCTGGTGGCACGCTCGGCGAAAATTCGTGTATCGTGTGCACGCTTTTGTTGTTGCTGTACGCGCCCGCGGTCACGTTGCACTCTATGCGGATAATGTTTACATTCATAATATTGATCGGCATGTCCGATGTGTACCATTTTCGCGGTTGCAATATACGTTTCGACGAGAATTCCAGCAGCGATCTTATATTGTTGGACTTGTTAAAGTTCACTCTGTAGTCGCATTTGATCTCGCTCCTCATCGTATTGTAATTAGCACGCAGTATTATCGGGTATTCTCCGGCGTCGCTCGTTTGATCGCCACATTTCCGTGAAAGTGCGCGTTTCAAAAACTCGCTTATGTCTCGCAGCTCGTACGATCCCTCGGGAATCGTAATTTCAGCGTCGTCATTGCCAAAGTAAAATTAATTTTTCGATGCATTCACGTTCGCTATCGTGTGATAAGTCTCAAAGTCCATCAGACCGAGCTTGTAGTCGTCATCGCTCAAATCTATGGAGAGTAGTTTACCGCAAGGACGCTGCTCCTGCCGCTCAGCATGAGCGTCAACGACATGATGGAAAAACCGCCCAGCCAACACTGAGTCCTCGCAGCGATTCGTCAGGCTTTAAATTCACTCGCATCCACCGTTCGAAGAAGAAACCGTAGACACATCTAATCGCAGATGCTCTGATTGTAGGTTTGATAGGATGTTCGATTATACTCTACCGTCGTAACATTGTTCCCGAAATAGCGAACCAGTTCTCCGGGAGGTCGAAGATTGCCAAAACTGTCGAAATACACAACGCGATCCCTTCTCTTGGCGTATGCCACCCAATGAGTACCGGGACCTGTCGTGTCGTCCAGATTCACGATACCGCTCTCGTTTCGACGCGCACCGCCTATCGGTAACGAATCACGCATGAAAACACCTCTAAAGTATGGTACGCGCAAGTATGGTACGTCTCGCAAGTCGATCCAATTGTACGTTCGTTGTCACACCCGCGGGCATTTCTAACGTCTCTTGGACGTTTTTTTTCCTCTTTACGACACCCTGTCCGCGTTTGTATGGAGCGAAGTACAGTCCGCGACCCTCCATAGCGCGATTGTGACGTTCAGCTCCTCGAATTGACGTCGCGCGGATTTGCTGTCGTTCACCGTCTTTGCCACACCGGCCGCTCCACCGATCAAAGCTCCGAGCGCGCCCAACGTCGGTAGAATCGGTAGTACACCGCCGCGTTTCGCTACCGGAAGTATCCGTTTTTTCTTCAACGTCTTCTTCTTCTTCTTCTTCGTCTTTTTCGTCTTCTTCTTCTTCATACCTGTGTCGATCTTCGTCTTGGCTTTCATCGCCGTCCAGACAAACATGGCGGCGGCTTTCTCGCCCAACGACGAGTCTCCCGCGACGATACGTCTCCGTGCTTTCTCGATGAGTATTTTGTCCGCCGCGTGTCTCTCGGTGAGATCGTTGCTCCGAGAATACGTAATGTCGTGCTCGCGGCACGCTGCGTCTAGTGTATTTATACCTCGATCGCCTCTCGTCAAACGTTTCTGCAAGTGAGTTCCCGGACCGCAAAACTGATATCCGGGGATGTGTAGTTCGAAGGGAAGCGCGTTTATCGCGCGATTGAGGAGATTGCCGCCGCCGACTATTACGCTAGGCTTCGTCGTCGTTGATGTTCGTGACAATCCTTGATGAGTGGCGCCGGACCGTCGATGTGCGTCCTTGAGACGGTAGATTGTAATGCTCCTGGCAATGACGGTACTGCTGAACTTCCGGATCTGCTTTGATATGCTCCGGAAGTTTATCCCACACATAATCTATACGAGTGTAATAATGTTGCAACAGAACGATCTTCGGTACATACTTCAACTGTTCGGCTGTTAAATTGTGCATATCATTGTTATCCGACAGAAGTAGAAATATTTTTGAGCGATTTGCGGACTGAGAATCCGCGCGGCTATAAATAGGAACTTCTGTCTTCTCTGCTCAGAAGCGCGAAGAGAAATGAAATGAAATTGCGGCAGCCGCTGATCCGTATCACCGATACCGACCGCGACAGTAACAGCCGTACAATCGCCTGAATTGCTCGCGAGCAAGAATGTTTTCGAGACCGACTCGATCAAGGCGTCCTTTCAAAAGAAGCTGGAAACGGTAGAAGGTCGAGAAAGGTTGCTCGGTAACCTGGGACCAATGAGTCAAAAGTACATCGAAACCATTCTGAACGACGATTGAAAGAGCAGTTTGGATGACGTGTATGGTGTTCGTCTGAGCCGCGATGGGATGATGTTGGATAATAAACGTATTGGTGTGGACAACGCTGACAACATAATTATCGATGGCATACGAATCGTCAGTACTCCTGGTTTTTACGAGTTGATCTTCATGAAAAAGCCTGATGACAGTGTCTATACGGAGGACGATGCGCAAAAATATAAGAATATACTGCTAATGACGAACGTGCATAGTCTCAATTATAATCCATATAGTCGAATAATGGGCAACAGAGTACCCAAGTACAAAGATATAATCTCAAAGTTACTATCGCTCGAGTCCAAATCTGGAAAGGGATTGCCTCGCGCTATGACATTGAACAACGTGTCCAAATCTGGACATGGATTGCTTCGCGCTAAGACATTGAACGACAATGCTGTGTGCAAATCTGGACAAGGATTACCTCGCGTTATGACATTGAACGACAATGCTGTGTGCAAATCTGGACAAGGATTACCTCGCGCTATGACATTGAACGACAATGCTGTCGATTGTGCTGACGTGCACTGGGACGATCCCAACGAGCTGGTGGATCATCTACGATTGCTCGACGCGTCGCACCGAGCCGGTCATAACGCCGACAACGACAACGAGATACTGTCGATCATTGAGGAACTTCGCGAGGCTGGTATCATTATAAATTAACCGGAGTATCGTCGAAACGAACCAGTCGATTGACGTCACTCGCATCGAAAAAATGCTTGTCAACAAATTTGGGCTGTTCGAACGGAGAAATTACTCGAACGACGGCGACTGGTCGAGACAGGTGAGAAGTTACATACGCTATAACGCTCTGTGTCGTGTTGGTACGGAGTTTGACGCAAAGTCGCGCAAGATTTGTCGAGTAGCGCAACCGGAGGCTGACGATGACGCGACGAACAAACTGTACGTGGAACAGTGCGTTAATATTTTAAGGGATCAACAGCGAGAATTTGTCAAGAGACTGATCGCGTTCGAGAAGGAAGTGAAAGCGATTTTGAGGGATCAACATCGAGAATTTGTCGAGAGAGTGATCGCGTTCGAGAAGGACGTGCGTTGCGAAATGTGATAAGCGACATCGCTACCACAACGACGAACAAAGAAAATAAAAAGAAGCCGTTACTGCTGAAAAATGAGATCCGAAAATGAAAGTTCGGAGAGGCAACGACTCGTCGATGAACTGCATGCTCCGGCTAGAAGAAATTTTCCATGAAGACACGTAATAGTATGAGGCTACGACGACTTGTGGTAAGCGTCGAGATGCTGCCGTACTCACGTTTCAACAAAGATTACTGCTACATACTCACCGTCATCGATGTGTTGAGTAAATATGCGTGGGCCGTGCCGCTCAAGACCAAAAGTGGAAGCGATACGACTAAAGCTATCGCCGAAATAATTCGAGAGAGATGTCCAAAAATTTGCAGACCGACAAGGGAAAGGAGTTTTACAACGCCGACGTGCAACAACTCGTAAAGAGATACAACATTAATCATTATTCCACGTATTCGGTGTTGAAGGCATCGGTCGTCGAGCGATTCAATCGCATGCGCAAGAACGATATGTGGAAAATGTTTACGCTCAACGGAAACTACAAGTGGATCGACGCAATGCCGCGTCTCGTATCGGATTACAATGCGCGAAAACATCGAACGCTCGGCATGCGACCCGCCGACGTTACGCCCGCGATCGCCGACAGACTCTTGGCTATGGTGTACAGCGCGATAAAGATCGCAGGACCGACAAAGTTCAAAGTAGGCGATTCGGTGCGCGTGAGCAAAGACCGTCTTTGAGAAAGGTTACACGCCAAATTGGACCACCGAAGTGTTTAAAATCGTAAAAGTACAGCAGACTAATCCCGTGACGGTCCTGCACGAGGATTATCGCGGAAAATCTATCGCTGGAGCGTTCTACGAACACGAGCTGCATCGTGCATCCGATCCCGACGTGTATCTCGTGGAGAAGGTACTGCGCAGAAGAGGTGACGAGGTTTACGTGAAATGGCTAGGATTCGATGGATCGCACAATTCGTGGATACACAAAGACAATGTGGTTTAAATTTCATACAAAAGTTTATTCATTTTAAACATATATAAAAATGTATACAAAGTAAAAGATATATACAATATAAAAAATATGCGCAAAAAAATCTTTTTATTGATATACCTTTTCCATTAATACATAGTATAATGTTATGTATAATGTTACATTTATAGAGGTATTCAATAATGTTCCCATGGTAGAGTATCGGTCGAATCTGGTACGATATAGCGCTTGTCATTGTATGGACTCAGAGCGATTTTTTTTCTTAGCTACGGTGTACACTTTGTGTAACTTCGATCTTATACTCGATTGTTTTCGTGTCATTTCGATCTCGTCATTGAGACACCGCATGTAATCATCAAACGTCATCGTTCGCGCTACAACGTTACTCTTGACCCCTTTCGCTTTATTGGTGTCCCTCTTCCCATAAACTCACAACGCGTATATTTTCGTTCTAAGCCCAACGAATTCGGTCACTATCGCGCCTTTGTTCTCGTCTTTCATCAGTCCCGGCACTTTCTTGTTCGCAAGCGGTATACCGTACACGTTATCAGCGGGATAATTGCTCGTGCCGAATGTGTCACCATCTCGTTTCATCGTCTCGTACACGTCATCGCACTCGATGTGGTATGTGAGACTGTCCGTGTCGGTGTACATTACTTTACAGCTATCGCGATGTAAAGGCAGCATACACTCGTGGTGAAATTCGTACAAGCATATCTTGGACATGTCGAGGATGCATATACCTACATAGATTGGTTTGTCGAATGTCATCTCGAGTTTTCGAAATTCAATGGCAATTAGATTCTCCGAGAAAATGCTTCGGCTGTGGAAATTCGGTTTCGAAATCATTGTCTCAGCACCGTATCGTCCCATTTAGTCAGTAATTTAACGTCCACGTGATTTCGCACATTCTCCATGGTTTTACCGAATATCGCGTTCTTCATTAATTTGTATAAATTTTTTTCAAAATCGTTTTTGGCCAATATTCTAAATTTTGTATTTAATTCAATGTATTCACGGAGCCATGGAGATTGATCGAATTGCAGTACGCGATATATTTTTATGACGCGAAGACCATGCACTACTGCAAGTTACGGTAGTGTATGACATATCGTTTCTTATCGTATAACGTCGCGAGGAGCTTATCTTGCCGCTTGCTGGGCGGCTTATCGCGCGTCGGATAGAAAGGTAGGTCAGTGTGTCTGTCGTGAAGATGTTGCGGATACTCGAGATCGACCTCGAGAATATAACCCGTGGGTGAGTCTGACGATCGCGTTATAATCAAAGTCTGCAGCGTCGTCGACCCATCGAAATTCGGCGTAAGGCAAAGGTTGACATTGCCCATCCTTATAAATTATTAACGTCAAAGTACATTAAGTACGAGGAAGCCTTCGATGGATCGTACGACTGCATGTACTTGTTGTTGGCCTGCGCGTATCTGTTGAAGCATTGGCTCAACCCGCCGCGTATACCGCGCTCAATGAATATGACCATATCAATGTCCGTGAGCAGTTCGAACTTGATATGTGTATGTTTCAGCATGGCGTCCCACGTAAAACCGGGTAGAGTGTAATAGTACGCGGGATCGAGTCCGTAACTCGTGACGCAACTGTCGCGAAAATTTTCAAATATATCAGCCAACAACAAGACATCGGTTTTCAAATTGTAACGAGGCATTAGCGAGCCTCGTTACTAACTGGCCGGCGACCAGTGGTGCAAGATCTAGCCCTCTAGCACCCACGGTGCTCGGAGTGGGGGAACGCCACTGCTACAAGCGCGCGCCGTGTCCGTGTGCGCTCGGCGCTCGGCTCTACTCGGGTCTTAAGCAGGGTCCATATTACCGA